>JAOVYX010002127.1:0-12074 GCA_035668315.1 Drosera spatulata | reverse complement strand
ATAGAAAGAAAATGGGGCGTTGGGGGGGGGGGGGATGATCAGCATTTTCCTCCAGCAGCCAACGGGGCGCGCGCGGGTGATACAGTAAAACAGTAAAATCTGTGGGTAATTTGTAGAACAGAAAATTGACGTGACACAGTAAAAATTCAAAAGTTGAAAAGAATGGGGTAGTTAATTTTCAATAGTATCTTGAATTTGTCAGAGAATGAATCTTCTATCAACGTCATTGCTACAATCCAGGAATTTTCTTCATGGTTTCTTCTTCTTCTTCTTTATTTAAATTTTTTCTTCATGGCCTTATTCGCGTGGGTTAGAACAACTCCAATGCAACATAATGAGAGTTTTTGTGATTGATTTAAAATTATATATATTAATTGATTTTATATCATAAAAGAAGAGAATTTTGATAAGATTTTGATTTACAGAATCAATTTTTTTTTCTATGATAAAAATCAATTAAAATGATTAATTTTAAATTAATCATACATTTTCGATGTTATTTTGATATAATTATATGTATATTATATCTATGAATAATATTAATTTGTTATACAATATCAATGTTGTTCCAATGATATTTAGATATATTTTGATATTGCAACTTTATCAATGATCAAGAAAAAACAACACATATATTATTGAGAATGTGTCTTTTTTATATTTAAATTTATAAATTGTAGAGTTGTCATAGTATGTCTTTGGTCATTTTTGTTGTTATGTATAACAACCCATTTGACAAAGACAAAATTTACCATGACAAAAACCAAATCATCGGAGCAAAATATTATTAATTCATAACTAAATTTTAGCAATTACAAGTTATATAAAAAAGTTCATACACGCTTTGCATTGCTCCACATAAGTTCAGACATGCATTTGGTATAAGATTCATTCATTGTATTCCACACATAATTTAAGCAATAGCAAGTCCTCGTCGCGTGCGATGATAATTTTTTTCCTCAACCTACTATTGAATCAAATACATGACTTGACCATGGTTTATGTTCACTTCATCATATCAATAATATGAAAATCAAAGTATCGCAATTTCAACATCGTTCTCTCGCTTTCTTTTGTGGGCCTTTGAAAGACTTTGAACCTAAGAAAGACCCACCATCGAGTTTCGTTTCGTATGTGTGTGTGAGCCCACACATTTTACCCTCATCCAGATGATGTGCACAGTCGAAGTTGTACAATATATTTTTTTTGTAGGTTTTTTCAAAGAGCGTCTCTTCCCTTTCTTTTCTCTTTCTGTGTCAGTTTCTTGTCTGTCTATCAATCCTTCGTCTTTGAATTTGCTTTGCTTTGTTGGAGTCTTTGTCTCTCTCCTTTTGTTCTCTTCTCCATTAGCCAGTCAATTTTGCTCTGTCACCTTCACCCTTTGAATATTCAAATTTTCTTCGCTAGTTAACACATTTTTATAATCTTCTTGTAATAATTTGATTACATAAAGTTTGCGTCGTAATATAATCAAGTAGTCTTATTTCGTAGCAGCTTTTACTACAATTGTCACACTAATCATTGTTAAGAATTGTCTTGACCAATATCATATTTGAGTGTTTTTATCGTATATATGATTTAAAAAGATCGAAATGTAACTAATATTATCCTCGTCATAATTCACTCGTACAATTTATTGTATACAACATTTAAAAACTTTGCTTCCACAAAATGGAACGCTTGGCTAATAGTGTCAACAAGAAAAACTTGGTCATTATGAGTTCAAGGCTCTTATCTCTTAAATTAAATATACTCATACCTTTTCCTAATTCTTTTCATCTGCCATTAGAATCAAATAGTGGGCATACTTATACTTTCCACATTCATACTATGGAACCCGCTTCCTCATTTCCCCTGTTAATTACCATCATTTGTCTTGATCGACTATTGCCTTTTCCTAGCAAGAAAATCTCCAGAGTCCACCCACTGTTACATCAACACAAGATTTGTATCCCACATTTCTTCATCCCACTACACAAAATATACTCATGTGATAAAATATCGCCGAGACAATTTCTACAGCTCAAACGTTACAATCAGATCGTAACTTTTCTGAATAAGTTATGTGCCGAAACAATATTTGTTGTGCACAGAACACAATAAGGTTGGAGAGTCCGATTACGTCTAAGACCTTCCCAAACACAACAATTCGTCACTTCAAATAGTCGATATTATCATATATCCTCTCTGTCCCAATTTACATATATCAGTTTGATTGTTGTATTATTCAATATGAATTTAAAGAAGGTTTGTATCGTGTTTTAACGATACATTGAAATTATGTTAGAAATTTATCATTAAAATATATAATTTAAATTATCAATCATACTTCACGATAATTTTATGAAAAATGATATTTATCGTTATATGATTTGGTTCGTGTCGGCAAACATACATGTTCAAAACATTGTATCTAAATGGGGACGGAAAGCATACCACATATTCTTACCGAGTCAATCGTAACATAAATACACAGGCATTTCTGTATGTCACATTCCAAAACACTGTTTCCTTGTACAGAAAACACAAGGGAGTCGGAGAGTCCAATGTCCAAGTGAACAGCACAACACCTCTTCACTTCAATAAATACAACCCAAAAGTCCCAAACTACCCAAACCTTCCTCTTCATTAAACAAGCACAATATCCACGCAAATATCGTCCTCATTCATTCTCTCTAACCCATACCAAACCCATTTCATCTTCACACCTCTCTGTTTTCCCCGCATCACTTTGATCATCAAAAAAGACAACCCACAAAAAAAAACCATGAGAGAAATGTGGACATCAATGGCATCCTTGATGGGAGTCATGGCCTTCTGCCAAACCCTCATATCCACCATCTTCCCACCGGAACTCCGCTTTGCCGCCGCCAAACTCATCGCCCGCTTCGCCACCTATTTCTCCTCCTACACCTACTTCGATATCACTGAGATGGACGGCGTCAACACCAACGAACTCTACAATTCCGTGCAACTGTACCTTTCCTCCTCGGCCGCGAGCTGTTGTACCACAGCCACCCGCCTGAGCCTGAGTCGGGCAGTGAACTCGTCATCGATAACCTACGGGCTGTCAAACAACGACACGATCGTGGATAGTTTCGATGGGGTGAGGGTGCAGTGGGAGCACATTGTGACACAGAGGCAGTCACAGACGTTCTCGTGGCGGCCTATCCCCGAGGAGAAGCGGGGGTTTGCCCTTAGGGTCACGAAAGGAGCTGCTGCCAAGAACGGGTTTCTCCTCGAGAAATATCTGGATCATATAACACACAAGGCGGGGGAGATCAGGAGAAGGAATCAGGATCGGTTTCTGTACACGAACCCCAGAGGGGGCAGCTTGGATTCGAGGGGGCATCCGTGGGAGGCCGTCCCGTTCAAGCATCCCAGCACGTTCGATACGTTGGCGATTGATCCTGATAAGAAGAGACTGATCATGGATGATCTGAGGGAGTTTGTCGATGGGGAGAAGTTTTACAATAAGGCCGGAAGGGCGTGGAAGCGAGGGTACTTGTTGTTTGGTCCTCCCGGGACGGGGAAATCGAGTATGATCGCGGCTATAGCTAATTATCTTGGCTATGATATCTATGATCTTGAGCTGACCGAGGTCACGAGCAACTCCGACTTGACGAAGTTGCTCATGAAGACGACGTCTAAATCGATTATTGTGATCGAGGACATCGATTGTTCCCTTAACTTGACTAACCGAAAACCGGGAGGCACTGCTGCTCGTAGGAGTAACAAAAGACATGATATCTATGATATCAGGACGGGCGCTGGCAATGAGGAGTCCAACAACAACTCCATCACCTTATCGGGTCTTTTGAATTTCACCGACGGGCTGTGGTCGTGCTGTGGATGCGAGAGGATATTCGTGTTCACAACGAACCATATCGATAAGCTCGATCCAGCATTGCTTAGGAGCGGCAGGATGGATATGCACATTTACATGAGCTATTGCTCCATGCCCGCGTTGAGGATATTGCTGAAGAACTACTTGGGATTGGAGGAGGGGGAAGGGGACGTGGACGAGGCCGTGATGAAGGGGATCGAAGGTGTGATTGAGGAGGCGGAGATGACGCCGGCTGATATCAGTGAGGTTTTGATAAGGAACAGGAGGGATAAGGGGAAGGCTGTGAGGGAGTTGTTGGAGGAGCTCAAGAGGAGGGCTGAGAGGAAGAGGGAGAATGCCCGCGGTGGCGCTGGCGGCGGTGCTGGAGGAGGGTTTGGTGCTAAGGGTTCTATGGGAGTGGTGGAAGAGGAAGAGGAAGAGCAAGAGGAAGAGCAAGAGAAGAGGGCATTGGAGATTCTTCCCAAGATTGGTTGTGATCAAGATGATGATGAGATCATGGAGAGTTGCATCGATCCAAAGGTTGATCATGATCGTGATCACGACCACAAGAGCACTTGAATCAAAACACAGCGCGCTGTATCGCGCCATTTTCATTGAAGCACAAGTGATCTGTTCTTGTTCATCATGTTTGTTTTGGAGAAAAACAGGCTATGTTTTGTCATGGATTTGGGACACATGACAAATTGAGGTTAAATGGTAGTAGTCTTTTACTTTTAGATGTTAGGTTTATTAAGGAAATAGGAATAGAGTTCCGTATGGTTGAGTGATCACTGTGATGATATCTGGAATTGCAGGGTGAAGTTTGAATGGGGTTACATGTGATGTTTGAGGGTTTTTTTTGTGATAATGAATGAATCTAGTGGACCAATTTGGACATCCTTTTTCTGGATGATGAACATGATGCCCTCTCTGCAATTCGCATCTTCATTGAGATGGTGTGGTCACTGGTCACTGGTCTTGGTGTGGTGGGCTTCTCTCACGTGCATAGAAGTCGACCCCGATGCGCTTATCCTTACAGATAATAATAACATGAACTAGATGACATGTACAACACGAGAACTTGGAAATCGAAGAATCTTGGTGTAGTTTCGGGATTCGAAGATGTGTTTTACAGATTCGGTACAATGGACCATGTGGTCAGCTATGTAACCTTTCACATGGCGTGGAATGTGTTATATCGATAATCCATGAGGGGACTTGGACTAGACTGCAAAGCTCCTATTCATGCAATCATGTAACTATGAGTTGCAAAGAGGGAATAGACAAAAGTTGGATAATCGGCATGGACCATGAAGAAACTAGTCATCAAGCTCGTCCATCAATCCTACTATGATTAGGCCAATGAAAGAGGAGGAGAACTAATATACTGTGTTGGATTGCAGTGTTGGTAGAAAAATAGTAATGGCTCATTGCTGCAACAATGAGGCCATGAGCCGGAAAGTTCAAAGTAAATGAGGACATAGTTGACTACTCAAAATAGAATAACCATTTGCCTAATAGATATCCATTTGTGGAACTATCGATATTGATCATCACCTACCTGCATTGTCATCCCTGGCCGATATCATGTGCCCCCATAGTTGAAGTCCAAACTTCAACCGATGCAGAAGTTACAAGATTGAGCAAAGGATAAAAGTGATGATACTATCCTGTCATGACCATTGCAGCCACGACAGACACAGAGATCGGATATCATTAGACGTGTACACGAAAGTTTATCGTTCGGAATGGCGAGAGCCTGATAGTAACATTTTTCTGGGCTCTACCTTACGCTTCACCCTTTTACTGGATTTGAGAAGACAAAGTTTTGCCCACATGCTGCCCACTATAACATAACATATCATATCATTGTTGTTTCTTGTGGATCATCCCCAAGATCTCAACCCTGGCGTTGCCCAGCAAGGCATATATCAACTTTTTCGTTGGCCCACTCAAGAATGATTCTTCTTCTTGTAAACGTGCTAAACAACAAAGACAACCCAAATCAAAGAAATGACGAATCCCTTTGCAAGATCATCACACCATCCCCACAAATGCATCCATCTCTCACTCTGACTACTAGCCTGTCCTTCCACTTCAGCTGGTGTTCAAACCATAGAAAATTGAACCCTTACGATATCACATCTATCTGACTCGATTCCAGATCAGTTGGGGACATTATTCGTCCAGTGTACAAAAACTAGTTTCCCACGCCATGGCACAATCTTGTAGAGATCTAACCAAGACATCAGGTTACTCCTCGGGATGTTAGCGTTCAATCTATGGCTTTGCTTTTATTTGCAGTTCTAATTTGGCATACAGATTTTGGACATGGACACATCCTCCTCTATGTGCTAGTGCCTGCCCGCTCAACATTCCCATCAATGATAAATCTTTATTGTTATTGTCTTAATAAACAATTACATTACTCTCTATATGATCTGAAGCTTATCCTCAATCTTGCAATATCATTGGGAGAATTGAGTGACAATTCTCACTATTAGCTACTGTTAAATAGAACAAAAAGGATCAAAATCAAGAACTTAATCTGATATCGCGTTTGCACAAGTTAGTTAATAGAGATTACATTGAAGCAGACTACAGTAAGTGTTGGT
This sequence comes from Drosera spatulata, assembly GCA_035668315.1. Lineage (NCBI taxonomy): Eukaryota > Viridiplantae > Streptophyta > Magnoliopsida > Caryophyllales > Droseraceae > Drosera > Drosera spatulata. The sequence continues at coordinate 5,633 of JAOVYX010002127.1, read as the reverse complement.
GTTATCTAGCACAGCTTTCCATATATCTCAAGCAATCTGCTTCCTGTGTCATACGAGTTTCCAGAGTTCAAGAATATCAAGGGGAGAAAAAAAAAAAAAATTTCGATCAACGAATCAATTCTTGGAGGCTGATCTAGAGCAAGGGGCAAAGAATAGTTCAATCCAGGATGATGAAGTCTAGAAGGTACAGGCGACCCATAGCCAATCAACTCACAGTGAATGAACAACACCAGGTATCAAATGCCTCGCTTCACAAGGATAAAGTAAGCTAGAGGCGCTCAGGCGTCCTGGTCCTCCCTCTAGGGGAGATAGCATCACACACTATGATTGTCCACGCTTACATTGCCATGATTTTGGGTAACTAGTTGCACAAATGTGTCGATTCGCAGTTTGCTAGTATCTGGGACCAAAACTAGAGCAAACGAGGATCGATAACACGAACTCATATCAAGCTAGACAAGCATAGGATACGACTTTGACTATGGAGTTCGTTGCTGACCGAAACCCGTCAAATTAACAGTTTCTAGAGACATAGGGTGACCACACAAATAGAGAGTTACGAGACAACAAGGATCACTCCGGAAGCTGCACAGGACTTGGTAGAAGTTCCACATGAGCTTCACATCCAAGAGGCAAAAGAAGAAAATAGACTGAGGACTCTTCTGCAATTCTCTTTTACGCTCCACCATTACTCAGCAAAACACAACTTAGAAACAAACATTACGAACAAACATTACATTCAAGATGTCTCACAATTCACTTTCAAGGGAAGACTACAAAACCAAAATTTTTCAAGGATAGCAACCCTAAAAAATAAAATGAAAAAAATAAAAAACCCATATCCTTAATAAAAGAAGAGAAAAATTATAAGTTTCAGCATGCGAAATTAACAAACATGAAGGGAAGGAGAGGCCATTTTCATTGATGACATAAATTGTGTTCTCCACGGGCATTTGATGCATATAATTTCTAGCATCGACCTATGTATGACAATATTACAGTAGTACTCTTCTTACTATTGATCACATCCAATAGAGTGATAAACAAGGGGAAACACAAATACGCATGATCACATTTACAACTTAGACTCTTAAGACCTATATTTCACACTCTAGAGAGTTTTAAGAATCATGAAGATGGTGCTGGGTAGTAGAAGTACCTCCATCTTCTAACCGTGATTAGAAGGATATGATACACGCCACTTCAGGCTGAATGGATGACAAATGGTACTGCATCAGATTACATCATACACAAACAATTAGATCAACTCAGATGGGAAATGGAAACTGAAGGAGAAAAAGAATGAAAACAGCAAATGGTTGGTTTATACTTTCTGGGAATCTATTTCTGTAACCCCAGGAAAGCTTCGGATTTAAACTCAACATGAGTGGGAAAAAAAAAGAAAAAAAAGATTAAGCCTGATCGTACTTACCGAAGAGAAACAGAGTTAGCATAAACACAAACATAAGTTGAACAGAACGGTTCACGTGAAGCAGTCGTGGTTTTTGCACCGTACTTTGCAAACCATAGAACCATCGGTATAGCTGCAGACAGAAACACAAGAAATTAAGGATCAAACAAAAACCTCTTGCCAACTTCAACTAGGAAAGACAAATGTCAAAATACAATGAGCTCCGCAAAGCGGTTGCTTAAGTGCAGCCCATTGAACCACATATTCACTGACTTCAGAACTGAAGATATAGTAACAAACAGAAACCAAGCACAAATACCAAAATCACAATCTTCAAAATCCCAGAATCAACTGACCTGATTTTGACCACGCAAGAACAGTCTAGAACCCTTCTCCTTCGAAGAATCCTGGACATTAGGCGTCAATGGTGTCATTTCTTCGTCTGCCTCAGGAACAATGACTCTCAACGAATTAAAATTTGGAGATGTCCAAGTCCGCCTGATATTTGTCACTCGGCCTTCATCAAGATCTTCTGTCGTCCTTGGCTCCTTTCTTGCAATTAGTTCTACCGCGCAATCACCATCCACATTGATTCTAATATCATCACTCACATGAGTCAAACTTGTTCCCCGATCCCAATTTCCTTTTGCCGGCATAATTTCACTTTGAGAGCTCACGACTGGCTTCACATATTCTTCCTTTGCAGACTTTGCAATTGCTGGTGCACCAGATAAAAACATGGCCAAATCATCCCGCTCTGTTTCATCCAATTTCACCCATTGAAAAGGAGCCCTCCCTTCATCCATTGAAAACGCGGACTCAAACTTTGATATCTGGCTTTCCATGGCAACGACAAACTGTTGATGCCTTGCTATTCTATTCTCATCTCGACAGTTCCCATAACTCATCCTCACCGCCCTTTCAAACTCCTCGAGCTGAAACATACCAATAAAACAACATCCAATACCACCAATAAGCAAATAAAAAATACCCAATTCGATCAAACCCATGGCAAGAATCAAATCCCATAGAAAGTACCTGCCATTTCGCGGTGTTCAAAGCAGCTTGCAGCTCCTTGCTAAGTCCTTCCATTTCTTCTCCTGCAACCCCTTCTTCCTTCCTCCTCAACCATAATCTGTAAGCTGATTCCAAGCTGCAATTCCACATCCAACCGAAAAGAAGAAAAAGCATGAAAATTCAATCTCCATACCTTTCAATGATGAATTTTCGATGGATTATTTGAAGCATTAAAGTTAACGCAGAAGGCAAAATTCTTCAAACAAAAAATTACCCAAAACAGTTTCCGGAATTCTTCTTCAATAATGATTATAAAGGTGACAAATTTGGATAATAATCGATGAAAACGATCCCTAATTAGAAATTAAACATAACCCTAATCAACAAAATCCCTCAAAATTCCACCCAGACTAATTATACACCCTTTTTGACCGTAAAGCAAAACCTAATCATTGAATCTCGAATTTTCAAAACACAATAATAATAATAACAATAACAAGCAATCGAATTAATTGTAGAACAAGAAAAAAATCGAGTAGTAGTTGATTTACATGTCGGCTGATTCTTGAACTTTCTCGGCTGCGGCGAAAAAGGCGTCTTTTTGCCACGAATCGAAAGCGTTCGCCACCAACATGATTGATTGATTGATGACTCAAAAACAATGAATAGACGCCGTCAAATTTCACCGGAATCTGTCGTCGACGACGTCGATCTCCGATTCAAGGAAAGACGATGAAGGAGAATGACAAAGGGAAAGGGAAAGCTTTGCGGGATTAAAACAGAAATTCTTCTTTTCAATTTCTTTCTGTTTATTGATATTTGATTATTCTGTGTTGATGAAACAGCTATTTTCAGAGGGGTGAGCGTGGGAATAATCGGAGAAAAAAAAAAAGGAATCGGAGAGAAAGAAATTAAATTGCGGGATTTAAAAAAATATTTGGAAGTTGCAACAAGTTATGACCGGTGAATTTGAGAGAGTAACGTCGGCGATGGGGATGGGTGGTATGTTGTCGCCGTGGTTGTCTAGTTGGCCAATTGCGACGCGTTACCACAATTCAGGGGAAAAAAAGGGGAGTTTTTTATGGCCATGTGCTTGCTCAATCATTTGGTTCTCCAACTTTCTCCGAAAAGAATCACACACTCCTAAGTTTCTTCATACTAACAAAATGGTAACCGCTAATATAATCACAACAAAAATCTGACCCGTGCATTGTAACGATCAAACATATTTTTATAAATTTAATATCAATAATAATTTAAATGACATGTTTTGATCATATACACATAACAAAATGATCAAACATAACTCGTTATGATAACGAAACTATATATCTATACGTATTTGATAATAAAAAAAATACGTAAATGGTAAAAACATTATTGGATGGGCAAGTATTGAATACAACACAAAAGGAAAACACGACAACTTTGACTAGGAGCTAGTGTGGCCTCTAGCGTATGACTTCATTGGAAAATGCCACTGACAACCTTTCCAGTTTTAATCTAACTGAAAAAAATGAATCCTCGGTATTCTCTCACTACCAGATTGAAGGAGGTTATAGACTAGAACGAGCTGATGAATACAGTACAGAGGTCACCTCATCAACTTCTTCTCCTTATCCAGCTGCTCGGATCAGCCGTCGCTAAACCAATTACAACGATCACTAGTATTTACAAAACAAAACCATCTCCTTACCTATGGATGACTGCGGGCGAATAGAGAGACAAAGTTGTCAGTTGATGGTTATCAGGTTATATCCAGATTGAGTCATTATGCACAATTGGGTTCTTGCACCAGCTTCCATCTAGCCACGAACATCTTCATCCATGAACTTAATCCATTCAGCCTGAAGCATCTTAATGCCTTGTCGCAGGAGTGTAAAACCGAGGAACTGTCTGCCTCTCCATTGCTTTACAAGTTAGTGCCAGCTGATATTCCCAGCTTGGACATCCCCTGCAAGAGTTTTGGGATATATCTGCACTATCACAGCTGATCTTGTAGTAGTTTTTTACACGATGCATTGAGCATGGTTGATTAAAATTTATACCAGCAGTATTCGTCAATTCCATATCGACTATCTATCATAACAAAGATTGATCGAAGGTTTTTGAGCACAACCAGCTCCTTCTCCACGTTGCTCTGACTCTGTCATCAATTCAAGGATGTCATAAATCACAAGCGCCTTTACTCATCAGAAACATATATTCCCACATCAATAGAAGCAAAAGGTTGCGGGTCTGATGGTTGACCACGCTTGAGAATTCATGCGTCATATTGAAGATTGGAAACCTGCTCGTTGCCTAGAAGTTCTTATATAAGTAAGTACCGAGTTTTACAGGATAATCCTTGTTCCGAAAGGGATTTAACGGTGGATTTCCTGACTTCCGTATAATAAGCAAAGAAAGGAAAAAGATGCGGCTACTAAACTCAGATGTCATGGGCTCATAGATTTCAGAGTGCCTAGTTCAAAAAGCAGAAACAATAACACAGTCTAAAACCTGAGGCGTCGACATAAGTGAAGGAGAGGCTTACCAAGATCATTGTATGTAGAGGGGAGTTATCAACTTTGCGAAGATACTGTAACAGCGGAATTGGAAGTCCATAGTAAACGATGCATGAAGCTTCGAGAGCCAAGTACCTCGCACCATGTGCATAGGCCCATCAGAATCAGACATGTCATCATCCTCAGAGCAGGATTCCAGACCTCCACTGAAAGCTGCCATGTAGCAACAAGTAAAGATAAGTGAATCAGGGAAGGAAATGAATGGCAAAGTAAAACAACCCACTTTCTCTTCAGATGGACAAGTTCAAGCTGAAGTCACACTAGTATAGTATAGCAAGCAAGAATAAACTAGAGAATAAACAACAAGGAAAGAGGCAGTGTGAAAAAAACTCACATATTTGAATGACATCATAGGGGTTAGGTTCTTTCGGTACAAAACCATAGAAGGTGAGTAGATGAGAACTTGATAGATTCCCATAGCTGAGATAACATTCTTCGCCGGTTCTGCAGGGTCTTGCCAGTGGAAACTTCAAGGAATTTGTTCTAGCATCCACTTTCCCATGGTTCATGATGTGAGGGCAAATCTGAAGAAAGAAGCATGACACAGGACATAAGAAGCATGATCTTCGTGAAACGATATCAGTTCCTATCAATAGGAGGTGTATTGAGAGACTTGATGCTAACTAATCAAGTCTCAGCCT
>JAOVYX010002126.1:0-12074 GCA_035668315.1 Drosera spatulata | reverse complement strand
TATATCGTTCGTATTCTTAAATAGCGTTATATATATATTTGTATATATTTAATATCCAAATTTCGGGGTATTACAGACAATGAGCACACTTCTTCAACGCTAGATTTTTCAAATCTGTGAGGAGTTTCTTCTTGGCCAAAACTGACAATCCTTTCTCACTGATGTGGCTGAGTCGTCTGTGCCACAATTCTGCTTTCTCTTCATCATCAACTGCTGTAATCCTGTCACTATACAACTTTGCTTGTGTGATGTATAATGAAGAGTGTTTAGTACCTCTAGCCACAATCATAGAACCTTTAGTGATCTTCCATCGGCCATCATAGAAAGTGCTGCAAAATCCCTCATCATCCAGTTTACCTGTGGAGATCAAATTCAGACGAATATCAGGAATATGTCTGACATCATGCAAAACTAACCTCGTGTCGTTACTGGTCTCTAGGCATACATCCCCAATGCATATAACTGTTGTCAGTCCATTATTCCCCATCTTCACAGGAGCATAGTCATCAGCCCTGTACGAAGTGAAGAAATCTCTACGAGAAATAGCATGAACAGCTGCACCACTGTCAATCACCCAGCTGGCTTCATGACACATAAAGTTCATTGCATCCCCATCAAACACAAACAGAAAACCATCAGAAACTGTTGTAACTCGATCATCTTTCTTATCTGTATCAGTCTTCTTCTCTTTGCCCTGCTCACTCAACTCTCTCTTCAGAACACGACAGAATCTCTTGAGATGACCTTTCTGATGACAATGATGACATTCAACATTCGCATACTTATTAGATGTATCCCTGCTTTTACTGCGACTCTTACCTATATTCGTTGAACCATGACTATTGTTTCTGCCTTTGTTCTCAACAACCAAAGCATCTTGATTCGAAGAAGTCTCTTGTGTCTTTCTTCTCATCTCTTCATTTAGAATGCTGCTCTTGATAAGATCCATGATAATCGTATCATCTGGAGCAGAATTGGACAACGAATTCGGAAAGTCTCCCATGAGTCAGGTAGAGTGCCAAGCAGCCATAAAGCTTGAACCTCATCATCAAACTTTATCTTCATTGTAGCTAACTCATTTATAATTCCCACAAATGAATTCAAATGATCAGCCAACGGGGTGCCATCACGATACCTCAATGTCATCAACTGTTTAATCTTAAACAATTTATTGTTTTCGATCTTTCGAGCATACAGCTGCTCGAGCTTATTCCACAAGATACGAGCATCTGTCACATCTGAAATATGATTCAGCACATTATCATCAACCCACTGTCTAATGTATCCACAAACCTGACGATGCAGAATCTTTCACTCATCATCATTTTTACCCTCAGGCTTCTCCTCAAAAAACACTGGTAAATAATAATTTTTCACATAGAGTAAATCTTCCATCTTTCCTTTCCACACATGGTAATTCGAACCATTTACTATAATCACTCTACTCGTATTTGTCTTCATTGTTCAACACAAGTCAAACCAAGTACAACCTCGCTCTGATACCACTTTAATGGGAGGTAGGACACTAATTATAGCGGAATAAATCGTCTTCCACTTGTGTTAACCTGTTAGGAAGTAAATGAAGTAGAGCAGAAAACAGTAAAGATGCAAAGATATAATTTTTAATGTGGAAAACCCCTCGATGTGAAAGGTGAAAAACCAAGAGGCCGAACCCCACCATAAATCTCCACTATCAATGAAATAATGGGTACACAAGGTCCTATCTAGATAACATTAGAGGTAAACTAATCGAACAATCAATAAAATCGACGCAACAAGACAAACAGTCAAATTCGTCGAAAAAACTGCAGCCCACTTCGGACTATGATAACTCGGTCTATATAGCTCCAAACGGCGCCCCGTCAGTTTCTAATCAAAGATTGATGAGTTAGAAATGTGCTCATCAAATTTCACGATAATCCGATACTGTTTCGACTTTCGTCCGATCGCTGGAAGTCGGATGCTGCAATCAGGAAATTGAACCCAAAAATCTATCGAATAAGAGCCTTTTGTTTTGTTTCATCCTGTTGCTGGGAATTGCTGATCTCTTCTTGTTGCGATCAAGAAGGAAGTATCTTTATCTCTTGGAGAACACACGTACAAGACGACCAACCAAACTGATTTTAATTCCTCAAAAAACAATCTCAAAACCCTAAAATCAAGATATATATATTTTCCTCCAAAATATATCTTAACTTAATCAATTATTTTTCACATAATAATAATAATGTTGTGGGCTTGATTCGTCGGGCTTCTCCATAAAGGAGTGAACCCGGCCCAACAACTTCCGCATGAGACTGATGAATTAAAGGTCTCAGTATAAGCTTGCGATGTCAGGGCTGCAAAATACCTGCACTTCAGCAAGCGTAGCTCTGGAGTTATCCCCAAACACAGACTCCTTTCCATCCGGTCTTTTGGCATAAGATAATCCTAGTCTTGACTTGGCCTGTCTCAGGTCACCTATACCGGAGATAGGATCCGGACCTGTGAAACCGCCCATCACCGGGACCAATGGTGGTCCGATGAGTAGCCCATCGGGTCCAAACTGAGGCCCTCCGCGGGCATAGTCAAACAAAGCGGCTCCACTGCCACCAACCTTAGCCAGGATGATTGGTTCAGCTTCTGCTGTGTCATGGTCCGTCCAGTAGAATAGGAAGGCGTCAAATGTGTCATAGTAATCGTCTGTGCTGCGGTATCCTTCTGGATTGAAGGCGCCGAATTTAAAGGACTCGCTTGTGTAGCCTATGATGACACAAGGACCCTTGAAATCGCAGCTCTTGTGAAATTCTGTTGCACTGAATCCATCAATGCTTGCTCTGTAACAGCACTTCAATTCCCTTCCTGTGAAAAGATTTTGATTTAATTCTAAATAAGTATAACTAGTATCAAATTTGACATATATTTCATGTATATCGTATTGAGCAGCGATATGATATGTTTAACTTTAAGCAATGACAATTCTATGATCACAAGAATTAAGTATAACAAAATGTAGTTATCTATCTCATTGACGCATTTTCAGTTAGTCGCAATTGGCCACAGTTCCACCTAACTAGATGCATTTGCTGAATTAACACATCTCCTGTTACATACAATTGAGAATAAACGAGATAAACGAATTTGCTATCGAGTGGAAGTTAGAGATAGGAAGGATATTATATTACCACTTAGAAAAGTTTTGGCAACAAGGGAAGATGGAAAGGGAAGATCAAGATCATGGTACTTCGGCTGCTGCCTCCCATCTTTAGCTTTTCTGCTGATATTCCATCCAAACAAGCACCTGGGGCTCACACTCCTGAATCTGCTTGATGCACAACATGAAGCCATTGACAGAGCATCTGATTTGAGCTCACTTCATATTCATTGGATACCAGCGAAATCCTTATCCTGTGTCATATCCATTCATTTATAGCTAACTATTTGACCCTTTTTTTATTTTGTTCGAGTGACAATCTGAATAAGCAGAAAATTTAAGTGGTCATTGCTCAACAATAAGATATACGCGCTTTTTACTTGAAATAAGACAATAAGAATATTTAGACCCACAACTGATTTTTTTGGTTATATACTCACTAAAAATATTATTTAAAAAAAAGGATTTTGGATTTATTGGTCCCTCAAATTTTTAATAATTCTAAAAAAATCCTTCAAATCTTAATAATATCAAATAAATCCTCTAAAAAATTTATTGTCAATTCCAAAACAATCCGTCAATTCATTATAAATACCAACTAAGTCCTCTAAATATTTACTTTATGGACAAATTAATCCATTTATTTAAATCATTATTAATTTCAACAAAATTCGAATTTATATGCGTAGATTTTCCTCCACCAATTTTTTTACAAACGAATAAAAGCCTGGTGACTCAAATCCTTAATATTATGATACTAAATAACATACCCAGATTCAATTAAAATGGAAAAAAAAAATTGTATAAATCATTAGAGAAATCAACTAAAGGGTGTTTCGGACTTGATGTCATAACAATTTTTTGATCCGTCATGCCTATAAAGCGAGAGAGGAAAACTCAACCAACCTGATTAGAACCCGAATAGAGAACCTTTCTTCTACTGTGAGCCCTCTCCCCCAATTCATCAACATCTTCTCTTCCAAAACCCCAAAAGCCATTTCCTCCAAAAAAACTAAAAAAAAATAATAATAAAAATAAAAATATCCCAAAAACCATCGTAGTGACCTCGACTGAAGACCGTCCCATGGTGATGCACTGATGTTGATGTTGATGTTGTTGTTGGTGATTGGCGAAGCTTGGATGCGTCGATTCGATTAGAGTTTGAAGGAGAGAGATCAAGAGTGTGACCGTTGAATTGAGGAATGTGAATCCAGAATGTGATCGTTGAATTGAGGAATGGGTAGCGTGATGGACTTGCCAGATTTTTGAGTTAATGCTGACAAGAAACAAATGAATTTAAGAAAGAAGAAACCGGATATGTTTTATGGTATAGGTAACCGTTGTGTATGACAAGTATCATCTAATAGTGAAAATTTTATTTTGGATAATATTTTAATTTATTTTCAACGGGGAAATAATAAAAGAAAAATAAGTAAATCCTTCAATTTAAAATTCACATCGTTGAATTGTATTTTATATACATATTGTTGTGTGTCATGTCACATATTCATCAAATCTATTTTAAAATTAACATACTATTTGATACGTTTATATTATTATCTTTGTTTGTTTGAATTTCGTTTAAAAAGATCCGTATATTAAATCATTTCAAGCGTTGAAATAAATTCTTATATTAAGGTGAGTTAATTTCACATAACTAATTTGTTAGCTAGTAAGCTAGTCTAATGAGTAAGAAGCATAGCAAGACTGTACCAGTATTCCGCTTAGGGCCTATAGGTTGGAGTAAGGCGTGGATTTATCAATAGGCAATATCGTCCCATTCCCTAACCAAAATACCACCGCAGTACCAAGCAAAAATACAGTCGTTGCTATGGGACGACGAAAAGGATTTTGAAATTTATTAACATTCTCTAAAAATAGATACGAATAATAATCTCGTAGTTACTGAAATCATTAAAAGAAATCTTAATAACTTATTAGATACTGCACGAAGTATTTGAAATAAGAGGAAAAAAATACCATTCAGGTAATATTTTCAAAACAATAGCAAATGAACGTATCGGATCGTCAATCATTGATGGTTCTAAAATCGCTAACCCTATGTTATATCCAATGATATCCAGAATGACTACGGAAAATATATATAAAAGATCATTGGCCCATGCAGGCTCTCCCTAATAATTATTAACCATCTCCTTTGTCAATTTAGCTCTTAATACAGGATCATTCAATTCTTTTTTTTTTTATCAGGATAGATAAATTTTGATATATGAAAATGATTCAAATTTCAAAACAAACAAATAAATAAATAAATAAAAATTTTATGCTTATTATCGTTACTAGCTCAATATTATCGTGACTACATAAAAACTACCTTGGATAAAGCTCAAGGAGTCAGGCCCATGAAAAAGGCCCATTATCAAAGAGAAAGAGAGAATCAAAGATCCATCCTCCTCTATGATACCAACACCTATTGTCACGAGATCAAGTTTTCACTTAATTTTTTTCGTATGTGTTGTTTGATTTCATGCGAATCAGTCACGCTAACCACACAATGAGATCTCGACTCAGTTACCGAACACAAGCACACAACACGCACAAAAAAAAAAAAATCACAGAAATCTAACATATACGACGTTTACAGGATTTCTTCCACCATTTATTATAAACCCGATTATAACACTGGATGTCTCGGTCTGAGCATGCAAAACTCTTCACGAACATGTGATATCATTTTGTGACTTTCAAAAACTCTATATTTACAAAGTTAAGAGACTTACAACGAAAAGATAAGTCAGGAAACTGAAACTAGAATTGCACCAAATCTTATCTTTTAGCTCAACAAGTTACATCTTTTGTCAGCTTGCCCATGATTTGATCTATCTTGTATCTTCATGAACGATATCTCCAAATCTTCACAAGATATGTTTCTAACAACTTCCCAATTGATCCACCCCAATCAATGGATCTTTTCCTTAGCTTTGCTTGAGACCAAGTCCACGCTGTCTCCCTCAGTTGGATTTCGAGTTTCACCAAGCTTGACTCGAGAATTTTGATACGCGCAAAATACGAATGCAAAAGATCGCAAGTGTACGATATCGTATCAAGTAATAAAGTAGTGAGTTGAGTATCGTCTGCATAGAGATTGATTGTATCACTATGTCGTTTCTACGTTCTATGTCGATTCAAACGATTGAAAAATCTCAAGATTGTTGTTTTGATTAACTAAGGTAAAAGAAGATGAAATCGAAACTAATTACGAGATAAGCAATGGTAATGTAAATCTAGGGACACGATTTCATCAATTCTTGTGTCGAGGTCCGGTCTTTATCAAATTGTTAGATTAGTCGTTCATTCGATTGATAGTTGAGATTTTCCTAAATTAATCAATTGTCTCTTTCAAGATCAAAAGATAATTCTTTCAACGACAAACACGTTATATCTTTATACGTATCAAATCGTCAAAGAATCATTAAGTACAAGGGATTCTCAATTTTGAATACGCAAGTGACGCATTCAATTTCTCTATTACACGTTCAACCTACGGTGTTTGATATTAGGTTTAAATCCTAATCCTTCTCTCTCTCAAAGCAATCAAGATTCATAATTCAATCATGTAGTGATCAAATACAAGAAAGCATTAAGCACAAACATCGAACACGTCAACTAATTGAAGAATAACATCTAACAATCAATAATAAAAATCAAACCTTTCAACAAGAATGACTACATCATCACCCTAAAATGAGAATTTAGTTCATGATAAACCACACAAACAATGCAACAAGAATGGAAAACATGATCGAAGAATCAAAGGAAAGAGTAAACTTAATGACGGTTCGTCGAAATCGTCTTTGTCTTTCTCGTTGTCTTTAAATCTTGATCTCCACACTCTGATGTGTGTTTTTATGTCCAAAAGTCCCCCAATTATCTCGTAGATATCAAGAATTTCCCCATAGAGCAAAATATTACAAGAGTATATAAAGGAGATTACAAAAAATCTAATCAGGGGAACCAAATATTCTTCAAATCCCATTAGGTTCCCGTTACACTTGTAACGGCTCGCAAAGAGGGTGTAACCGACACTGATTGCTCAATGATTTTCAGCTGTCCTCAGTTATCGAGTTCAAGATGATAAAAATCACTCCAAAAATCTTCAATATAGATAACTTGGACACAATACTAAGAAGAAATCATGACAATATGTGAGCAATTTAGACACTTAACATATTTCTTAGTATCTTAGTAACAAACTCGATCCAATGTTTCATCTTTGGCCATCATCGAACCAAGGTTTTGATTACCTTTCCCAATGTTTAAGCTTAGCCCATGTAATACCGCACATGTTTCTTCAATGTTTCTTCAATTATCATAGATGAAAACATGTATGAGAATGACATTGAAGGAATCGACCAATAGTGTGATGGCACATAAGTTAATATATGTCAAAGGAAGACTTGACCACTTATGGAAACTTGGATACTTGTGTCCAATTTTAAGATTAATTAAGGACCCATAACCAAGTATGTGTCAAACATGGAAGAATTAAGGAAATTTAGGTGTGTATGTGTCATGTAAACAAGTAAAGAAGGGACACCTTATTGCTACATGTCAAGACATAACATAAGAACATGACACTTAAGTGCACATGTGTCCTTGACCTAGTTAAGGAAGTACTGACTCACTCTTACCAAAAGCTCTATAAATACCTAAGTATGAGCATAGGGCAAAGCATATGTGTGACATCAAAGTGTTAGCCAAAGTTAAGAAGAGGAATAGAAGTAAGGAATAGTGGAGGCGTCGATCAAAGTTAAAGGTCTCAACATGCTAACTCGGGGATATAAAAAAGTAACAAAAGGTGTGAGACGTCACAAGGAACTCAATGGTCTTTCAATATGGTTTATTTATGTTTATCTTGGTTCAAGCTCAAGGTTTATCCATGTTTAAGTATTTATAATTATAATTATGGTTTTTAACTCATGGTTTTTACCAACGATTATATGTTCTATAAAAGCAAATCCATTTTATTTGGAAATCCATGGTTGACGAAAATATTTTAGATAGTGTTATATGAGTTTCGCAAGTGTTTTAAGGCAAGTGTTTTAAGGCTTCACATAATGCGAGATGATAACGATATGCAAAGTACATGAAAAGGGGACATGACCCTGACCAATGTTCTTGCCCATGATATACCTAACTCTGTTATGCATCTGCTTTGTTATGATGCTCTGCTATGTTCTGACCATTCGTTACCACGTACTTTGTGTATTTAAGCAACGAGTGTTCTCTGTATTCTTTGAGTTTCTGAGTTCTGACTTAAAGGCTAATAAACACGTTTACAACGGTTTTCCGACTACTTCCGTCATGATTATGCTAATGCTTTCAAAGTTTAACATTTCTGAAATGCTCAAAACCTCTTATCAAAGTGTTAATCGTTTTTACATATCATGGTATAGTTACTGAGATTTCTGTCTCATTTTTACATAAGATAAGAGTCTTATGATTTAAACTTAGGATTAGACCATAACAAAAACGTTTCATAAACAGATATGATTTTCAGGGCATTACAGCCCATGAACTTGGTATAAAGGATGGGGAATGAACTTAAGGCACTTTGGCATGACTTCGATCTTAAAACATCTCTTCGCCACATATATCACAACTATATCGATCAAGATTGATGAGGCGAGTACGACTATGGTGGGTGTACGGATGGAATAAGTGACGTGATGGTGATGGTGGAGGCAGACCACCTCTTTGATGAGTAAGGCGGGAGGCATGCTAATGATGTTTACGGGTGTGGCAGGAATGTACTGAGCCGATGATGGTGGTGGGCATATCGATAAAATATCACAACATCAATCTATTTTTTAATAATCACGTTAACTCAAATATATTATAATTTATCTGAGACGGAGAAATTAAAATATAAGAGATGGTCTAGAGCCTTTCACCTTCTAATATTTGCCGAAACATCGTTTAAATTTTCTTTCCAAACTAGAGTATGTATGAGACTACCCAACTCCAGTTTTCTGTACACTGCTGCACAAACTAAGGTTACTGAAAATTTACATCGACCTGGGAGAGTATGCTTGTATTATACCAATGGTAAATAGCCTTTAGCTAGACTTTTTCTATCGCTACCTTCTTGGAGAACCGAGATGATGATCCTCTAGGTAGGTCGTGTTGTCTACTTCCCCTGGACAAACCACTGTCACTAAAGCTCCCTTCAGAAACATTATCGTGTACTTCAAGGAATTCACTGTTCCATGAATTCAAGGGAACATCGCTGTCATCCTTCGATTTCTTCTTCAGTTCCAGCCGCTTCACGTTTTCGGATATCTCAAGGAAGGTTTTATTTACTTTGGCGAATCCCCTTTCCACAGGCTCTACCACTTGAGACACAGTGAACTTCATGTCGTCCACAACCTGGGGAAACAAGAGATTAGTCATATCCAATAGCAGAAGCAAGTAAAATCAAGCAGTGACAGAAAAAAGTATGCATCCCATACAATTTCACCACTCCCGAGCACAACATCTCGAACAGATTGAGGAAAGCTGAACCTCTGTCGATCATCATAACGAGGAATTTGCGTCCTCGTAAACTTTCCACAATCTCGTACCTCCTCTGGATCTGGAGAAGTGCCTAGCGCAGCATAATCATCCATCACGGCTACATTTCTAACACACCTTTCTCCACGTTTGTATGGTACAGCTGGGAAAACATAAAGATGGACCACAGCTGCAACACCCATCTGCCAAAAAGAAAGTAGAAAGTTACACCCAAAAGCACCCTCTAGTAGGAGACCTTGCACAGGTTACAAAATCTTGACACTTGCCAATTAGTAGTAGCCTCAACAACTGTTACTCCATATTGAGTTCTTCACATTTCAGTGTTCTTGGACGTTCATCCCAACACATGATCCAGACAAAAAGTACGAGAAAGGTAGTTACGCAGTAAAGGGAGACCACTAAATATATGTCTGGCCCTTATCTTGCTGTTATTACTTCAATATTAAGTACAAAAATATGCTGCCCCAACGTGATTAGAGATCCGACAACTACTATGCATCAAAAGTAATGCTAACCATTTACACAAGCCAAGAACATGGAAGTAAACAAACACACCAAAATGATTGAAGGAAACACAAAAAGGCAAAACATTATCACTAACCTCTATACAAATTATGTAGTCTTGGATACGTGTTTTCAACTCCTGAGCAAGAGAACCCCTCAGCACACCAATTGAAAAAAGAAATGCAAGAGCAACTCCTTGCCACCATGTCAAGAACACAATTGACTTGAAGGTCAGGAATTTGGCGAGGGGTTTTATTGGCTCCAGCTTATCCTTGGTTACAGAATAGAACTGAACAAGGCAGTACAGAGCCCATGTCTGACTAAAATTAAGAACAACTGCCAAGTACGGGTAGCTGCAAAATCAAGAAAAGGAAAATTTACATCAACATATAAGGAAAACATATACATATCTAACAAATTAGATACCTCCACACTAATTAATGTTCTAAGATTACATCAATAAAGGTCAGAAAAGGTCAATGGGCAGGAACTGGACTTGAACTGCAAGAGTTATGAGAGCGAAAGAAAGAGAATTAATTTTACCCGTAATTCCACTGAAACTTTCCTTCTCCATAAGCACCAAATGCTTCTAATATCATTGCTAGCAAAGCGCATATCATCTTCACTATCATCTGAAAATCAAATCAAAACTTCTTTTAAACAGTGAAGTTCAAAATAAGACACAATCTGAAAATCTCTTCACAAAGTGTCACCTACATATTGGACAATGCCAATTTTCACTGCATGATAGAAGTTCGGACCAAGATACCACTCTCTAATCAGGCAGTTGAGTGGAAATGGATGCTCAACCACCCCATATTCATAAGCTTCTTCGATAAGAGGAGGACCAGCAGCTACAACACTTTTCTGTTCCATAAATTCAATCGTTCTGTCTTCACCGCCTGCAACAAAAATCACAACATATAAGTCCTGGTATGTATTGACCACTTGGACGAGAACAGAGTATGTTCCAGTTAACAACTGAATTATTAAATCAGGTGCAAGAATCGAATTGAGATTTGAGCAACTCAATAGTATACAGCCAATGTTTTCCGAGATGAAGCAAGTCAACTAAATCTGAAACCTCCCACTGAACGAGGCTATCAAACCATAAAATACCAAGGATAAACCGCACACATTGTATCATAATTCATCAATATTAATTTTCCTCAACTCCTGCTATCATAAATACAAAGTGTAACTTGAATGAGCTTTGAGCAATTCACAATTAGGATTTTGAAGAAATGTTTTTTTGACATCTTCGTAAACAGGAAGGTATTGAAATTATCAAGTTCCAGGATATCAAAGCATTTCATCAGGAAGAGACAAACATATGGCAATCTACCCACTGAATTTAACAGCACTCTAAAAAAATACGCAACAGTTTTGGCATTTGGTGTGTCTACTCGTTGGCAACTTCTTACTTCCCCCACCCCACAAAAAATACAATACTTTTTAGATGTCCCACAAAAATTGCAACACTTCCTTATTTGGAAAAAAAATTTCTTCAAAAATACGGAAACACCCATGCTTTTTTACTTTATATCACATCAACTCTTGGTGGCGTGGGTGTCATTTGGTGGATACTTAAAGATATAGATAACAATGAGAAAAACAAAAATCAAGAAAGAATCAGCTAGGCAAGGGAGAAGTGACAGTAAGTGTTAAATTACCTAAACAAGCAATCAAATATCTCTCGAAGCAGTACAAAGCAAAAGCTTCATAACAATCACGTATAACTTCACAATTGAATGCAGCCTTCGAGTCCAATAGCGACAAAAACTGCAAAGAAGTAACGAGCATATCTGTCATAATACCTAGAAAGATCAGAACAAAAACCTACTTAAACAGCCTACCGAAAAACTCAACCTGAACGGAATTTAAGAAGGCCAACACCAACATT
>JAOVYX010002125.1:0-12075 GCA_035668315.1 Drosera spatulata | reverse complement strand
ATGGCGGTGGCGCAGGCGAACTGTCCGCTCGAGGACCAGGCGCAGGTGTACTCTTCGACGGCGGCGGGCGTCACGTTTGTTGGTGTCTATGACGGTCACGGCGGGCCCCACGCGTCGAAATTCATTTCCCACTGCTTGTTCTCGTTTATTCATCGTGAGGATTGATTTTGAGGTTTTGGAATTTGGATTGTGATTGTGATTGTTCTTTTTACTGTATTTCGGAGGGTTCGGAAACAGTCTTCTGTTGTTGATAAAATTGTTTATAACAGGGGTAACACAGTGTGTATCTCGTACTTCACGGACCCTGTCCATGACGGGAATAACTGGGTTGTTGCCGGAGATTTCTAGGTTTTGGTTTGTGGTTGGTTATGTGATTGTGCGTGAGAAAAGGGTTTGGGGTTTAGGGTTTGGTTTGGATAGTACTTGTTTGGTTTGTGTTGTTGCCGTATTGGGTTTGTTGTTTTGGAAAATTAGGTGTGGTATGTGGAATGTCGGATTTCATGTTTTGGAAGTTATGTTGTCGGGTTAAATTGACAACTATTTGCGAACTGCCCTGGTCAAGAAGGGTTAGTTCAGTGCTAAAAACCCCTTTCAACATGTGATCAAGGGTTGCATACTTCATATGGCTACGTACATCTCGACTTTTCGAGGTCATATACTTGACAAGGATTAACTGGTTTGTTATCTTTGTCTTCATTTGCAAACTAGACTATGGGTCTATGGGAGATAGTTTCTTGGTCTTGATTACCATGATAAGGAATCGGACATTGAGATAATTGGGATTGTGTCTGGTCTGGTTTATAGTTTAGAGGATGAGGTTGACATGTTGATGAGACAATTTTGTCTGGGGAGATATAGTTACATGTTCAATTCTCAATTGAATTGTTCTCTCGGACTTCAAGGTAGAGGTCTATGGTAATTTCCTCTTCTGGACAGGAGCCTTTGACGTTCAGTATTTTTGTTAAGGTCTTCGAGAACGGAAAATTTCATCAAACTGAAAGGCGGGTGATGTAAGAGTAGATTGGTGTTTTTTTTTTTTTTTTTTGGGGCTAACTGCATGCAAAGCAATCATACATTTGTATACCTATTGATTATATGGGTCAAATGAATTAGTTACATAGCTAAGATGAATGATATGTTGCTTGAAACCAGAATATGCGGCTGAGCAAGGTGGGCTTTCTACTGATGTGATGAGGCGAGCCATCAAAGCGACAGAGGAAGATTTCCTAAAGTTTGCGAAGAAGGCTCGGGTCACTGATCCTGAAGTTGCTCTTAGTGGTTCTTGTTGCTTGGTGGGTGCAATTTCTGATGGCATGTTGTACATAGCAAATGTTGGCGACTCACGAGCAGTACTTGGGCGTAGAGTTTGTGATGGTGGGATCTTCTGTCTTCCTTCTGCAGTGGCTCAAAGATTGACATCTGATCATAATGTTGGGGTCGAGGCTGTGAGGAAAGAGGTCAGAGCCCTCCATCCTGATGATGTGAATATCGTCGTTCATACTCGTGGCTTTTGGAGGATCAAAGGAATTATACAGGTGTGAAATTATATTAATGTTACAGATTGAGTTTTGTTTATCTAGTCAACTCGTTTTAACATTGAGTCCTGATTGCTAGAGTTTTTCCCAGATACATGTCACCTTGTCGTAAATATTCCATACCATCCGGTTTATTATGAGTTAGCTATACTTGTTGGAATATGCACAACAGGGACGACTGGACGAGCTTCCCCTTTCTAAATGGTACTACCTTTTAGAGGCAGAAAAATTCCAGATCTGCCACCCACTTTCTAAATGACACATTATAAATGTTGTTTCTATGTATTATTGGTATTATGTTCACGAGTTTAAGCTAGTCAAAAGACCAGAGCACCTTACATTTTTTGGCAATCTATAACTTTCTATTCAATACATTGCTATAATAGGTATCAAGAGCGATTGGGGATATTTACTTGAAGCGTCCTGAGTTTAGCGATCTATACCAGAAATTTGGATCGTCAGTCCCGCTGAAAAGAGCTGTAATATCTGCAGAACCATCTATATCAATGCGGAAATTGGATCCAGATGACTTGTTCATCATATTTGCATCGGATGGCCTTTGGGAGCACTTAAGTGATGAAGCAGCCGTAGAAATAGTCTACAGAAACCCGAGATTCGTGAGTTACTTCACCTATTTTTTTTTTCAAACATCCATATCTTTGTTTTGGATCTCCAATAATAGATGAAATTTGCATTGAAGCTGCTGATGGAGTCGTAATGACAGATAATATTCATTACAACTTGGTTTTTGTTTTTTGGACTTGTTCTTGATTTTAGTGCTTAGCCATGAGTCGCATTCAGTTTTTCTTGACGCGTTTGACATTGATATTATTCTTGTTCTAATGACAAGTTCTCCACAACAGAGTTTACATATGAAGTCTTACGTGTTATACAGGTTGGTTGTGAAATGATGCAAGTATAAAAACCTTTTTATCAAGTTCACCTGTCATTGTTCATTATGTCAACTGGACAAGTGACAGTTTGCATCTTCCATGCTATGCTAACATCAATTTGATCAATATGGTTTATATCTTGGTTTATGCAGCAATCTCTAGTGTTGTGCCTATCATATTGACTGCTTTGGAACACATTGTTAACTCGAATATATAACAGGTCCTGTCAAGAATTCCTGCGTGGTTTGCTCGATATGCATCCAAGTAATAATGGTTGTATCGACTATTCAAGTAATAATGGTAGTAGATTCTCATGTGATCAGAGAATAGGTTTTTCGCATCTTCTTCTCCAACCAAAGATTCATGTCTCTACATCTACTTTGTAGACTTTTTAAATTTTGCATGATCGTCAACCCAAGATTGATCCTTGTTCTTTGCTTCAGGGAATAGCAAAGCGACTAATAAGAGCAGCAATAGATGAAGCTGCCAGGAATAGGGGAATGACATACGAAGACATGAACAAGATTGACATAGTGATGAGGCGTCTTTTCCATGACGACATTTCTGTCATAGTGCTCTACTTGGATCTCTCTATCGGTGGTCGCTATATTGGAAGCAAGGATTATAGTCATTTCAGCTATTCTATGACTCCAAGTGAACTCTTCTCTTACGATTCCTGTGAAGCATTGGACGTCATCTCCTCCTGATACCTCGTTCTAATTCCTGGATGATCAATTCAGGGGATCCGAGAAACAAAACAGGGATTTCTACGACTTATTCTGGTTGATGTTGCAGCCCCTCTTCTTTGGCATCGGTCGATTATCCTGTATATTTATGAGGATGCATAGTGTATATGACAGATGTAGGGAAAAAAAAATGTACTAGTAAGGAAAGGGTTGGCAAATGTGTAGGTTTTTTTGCCGCCATTTCCATCTTATGATAGTTTGAATTCTTATATTATTTTTTTCGTCGTATAATTTTTACAATACATATATATTTTGTATTATTCTATGCGCATGAATATAAGTTTTGTTTTTATATCAAATGGCGTCTGATTGTCCCGTAATATGTATTAAGTTGAAGTACGTAATTTACATCATTATTGATGTTTCACGATAAATTTATCAAAAATTACGTTTGATCGTCGTTATACACGTGTCAAATTTTGTATCGACATATATATTCGGTCAATTTATTACAGTAATTATGGAACGGAGGGAGTACAAATTATGTCACAAAAAAGTAGTGTACGTTGAACAATGTATTCCATTTTGGTGTAAACATGTGTCCTAGCGTCTCGAAGCATTTTATAATACATGTACCCCTATATGAAAGTTGGATTGCAGGTAGAGTTTTCGTGTTAAGAAGGAAGATGAGAAATGCAAGATAAGAATATGCTCGTGCATGAAGTTTGGCTTTTAAAGAATTCACCTGGCTTTGTTATATCTTCTTTTGTGCTTTATCATGTGAACATTATAATCTGTTGATGTTGTTTTGAGTATCCGGAACTTTAAGGAGCATCAGATGCGTAAATAGAAGTATAGGTGATTTTGACCAAGGTCGCGGGCCTCAGGCCTGTTTTTATTTACGGACCCTATAAATAGCTTGTTTTTAGGGTTCTATTGTAGGTCAACGATTGTAGAGCGGCAGAGACAATATTTAGCTGATCTCTAGAGGCTTTTGAGTGCACACAAAGTGAGATTGAGCGATCAGGTTCAGGAAACGCTGTAAACTATGTTTTGATAGTGGATTTCCGTTCTCCGTGGGTTTTTTCTTCCCCTTGAGGGTCTTTCCCACGTAAATCTGGTGTCGTTTAATTTCCTTGCTGATTTCGTTTGGTTGTTGATTTATTATTCCATTGTTTTCGTATTTTGTCTCGGGTTGTTATTCGCAACAAGTGGTATCAGAGCACATGTTGACAGGGTTCAGAATTGTGGATCTAGGACTTTAGATTCAAGTCTTCTATTTTGATTTTCTAGTTGGTTTGAAAGGTTCAAAAGCTAGAATCTCTGTTGTGCTGTTCCTGCTATTTTTTGAGACAATGGTGAATACGGCTAAATTCAAGATTGAGCCGTTTGATGGGAAAAATAACTTCAGTATCTGGCATAGTACGATCAAGGATGTTCTTGTGCAGCAAGGACTATTTAAGACTTTGAAAGGAATCAAGCCGGCAGATATGAGTCAGGATGACTGGGATGAACTGGAAGTAAAGGCAACAGCTACCATCAGATTGAGTCTGGCGCCACAGATGAATTATCAGGTTCTCAACGAGGTCTCACCGACGAAGATGTGGGAGAAGTTAGGATCTGTTTATATGTCCAAGTCATTATCAAATAAGCTGTATTTGAAGACAGATTTGTTTGACTTCAAGATGAAGGAGGGAACGGATCTTAATGATCATATTGTCGAGTTTAATCGGCTTGTGCCGCAGCTGGCTAGTCTAGATGGTAGAGTTGAAGAGGAGGATCAAGCATTGATCTTGCTCAAGTCACTTCCTAGTTCCTATGCTACATTGAAGATCACTTTACTTGTAGGCAAAGACAAGTTAAGTGTGGAGGAGGTGACATCACCAGTTCTTGATGTGAGTAAGATGAATCCTTCAGGTTCCAGCAGTTCTGGGGAGGGATATGCTACTAAGTCAGAGAACAGGGGCAATGGTCATCAAAGGAACAAAGATAGCAGAGGGAAATCCAGATCGAAGTCGCGAGGTCCTTGTGACTTGTCCTAGGTGGAGAGCTACAAGTGTCATGAAAAGGGACACATGAAGGCACAATGTCCTCAGAATAAAAGCAGGTCGTCCGAGAAATCATCCAGTTTTACAAGCATAGCAGAGAATGTGGACAGTAGCGATGGCGATCTCTACGTGGTTTCAAGAGTTGCAGAGTCCCACAGTTTAGCATTGACAGCTCGACGTAATATTTTGTTAAATGAGTGGATTACGGATTTCGGGTACTCATTTCATATGTGCCGCGTGAGAGAGTGGTTTGATACATTGACGTTATGCAGTGGAGGTTCCGTGTTAATGGGCAATGATGCGGTGTGTAGAGTTGTTGGGGTTAGAACTATTAAGGTCATAATGATTGACGGGGTAGTCAGAACTTTAGGGGATGTGCGATATGTCCCAGACCTTAGAAAAAATCTGATATCAGTTGGCACTCTAGACTCAGCTGGTTGTGGAGTATCAATCAGAGATGGCATCATCAGGGTGTCAAAGGGATCACTGGTGGTTATGGAGGCAGAGAAGACAGGGAACTTGTACAGACGGATTGGGAGCACAGTTTTGGGTGGGGCTGCTACTGCTTCAGGCTCAGATTCAGCTAGTGATGACACCAAGCTTTGGCATATGCGGCTAGGGCATTTGAGTGAAGGTGGCATGGGACATCTTCACAAGAGAAATTTGCTGAAGGGGGTGAAATCAGATGAGCTAGAATTCTACAAATTTTGTGTTCTTGGGAAGCAATGTCGTGTGAGCTTCAAGACATCATCTCATTCTAGCAAGGAGGTGCTAGATTAGGTACATTCCGATGTCTGGGGGTCTATCAAGGACACGTCAATAGGTGGAGCACAGTACTTTGTGAGTTTCATAGATGACTACTCTAGGAGAGTTTGAGTTTATTTCATGAAGCAGAAATCAGAGGTGTTCAGTATCTTCAGGCAGTGGAAGGCTCGAGTTGAGACTCAGTCAGGGAATAAGCTGAAGTATCTCAGGTCTGATAATGACACAGAGTACACAGATGGATAGTTTGTTCAGTTCTGCAAAGATGAGGGTATCATCAGTCACTTCACGGTCAGGGGTACGCCAGAGCAGAATGGAGTAGCTGAAAGGATGAACAGGACTTTGCTGGAGAGAGCTAGATGCATGAGATTGAATGCCGGTTTGCCCAAGAAGTTTTGGGCAGAGGCTGTTAACACAGCTTGTTATCTCATTAACAGAAGTCCTTCCTCAGCCATTGATCATCGCATTCCAGAAGAGGTATGGTATGAAAAACCTATTGCTTATTCTATGCTGAGAGTTTTTGGATGTCCTGTCTATATTCACATGCAGAATTTTGAGAGATCTAAGATAGATGCTAGATCAAAGCAATGCATTTTTCTTGGATATGAGGATGATGTGAAGGGCTATAGGTTGTGGGATCCTGTAGCAAAGAAGAAAGTGGTCAGCAAAGATGCGGTCTTTAATGAAGATCACATGGTAAAACAAAACGGTGAAGATGTTATTGTCAATGATAAGCAGATCGAGATAGAGCTTCCGGAGACGAATGAGAAAGTTTCTGATTAGCAGGGCTCGACAGAGATTGATCAGATTGATTAAGTTGAGCAGGTTGAAGCTGATACAGACCCAGTACAATAGCAGGAGCCATACAGTATTGCCTCAGGTAGAGATAAGCGGAATCCGAAGGCTCTTGAGAGATACGATTTTGAAGACATGCTTGCTTTCGCATTGGTTGCTGGTGGAGGTGATCCTAGTTTTTACCATGAGGCTATCAACTCAGTTGATCGTGATAAATGGTTGACAGCTATGGTGGAGAAAATGGAGTCACTCAAGAAGAACCAAACTTGGGAGTTGGTGAAACTTTCAGAAGGAAAGAAACCAGTTGGTTGCAAGTGGGTGCTCAGAATTAAGGAGGGTGAGAAATACAAAGCTCGTCTAGTGGCTAAGAGTTTCTCTCAAAAAGAAGGGATTGATTACAACGAGATCTTTTCTCCAGTGGTGAAGCACGCATCTATTCGATTGATCTTGACATTGATCGCAGCATTTGATATGGAGTTAGAGCAGATGGACGTGAAGACAACATTTTTTCATGGTTTTCTAGAGGAGACCATCTACATGAATCAGTCAGAGGGGTTCGTGGAACCTGACAAAGAAGGGTTGGTTTGCAAGCTGAAGCGGTCGCTGTATGGCCTAAAGTAGTCGTCAAGACAGTGGTACAAGCGATTTGATGGGTTCATTGTTACTCACGGATATTCCCGCAGTGAGTATGATACTTGTGTTTATTTTTGCTTTTGTGATGGTGGTTCTGTTGTGCTGCTTAGTCTCTATGTAGATGATATGCTAATTGCTTCAAAGAATAGAGATGTAATTCTTCAGCTGAAGCAGATGTTGAGCTTAGAATTTGAGATGAAGGATCTTGGTGCTGCGAAAAAGATCTTAGGCATGGAGATTATTCGTAATAGAGCATCAAAGAAGCTGTGGCTTACTCAGAGAGGCTACATTGAGAAGATTTTGGTGAGGTTCAACATGAAGTACATAAAATCAGTGGCAATTTCTTTGAGTGCTCAGTTTAAACTGTCAGCTCAACAGTGTCCAGGTTCAGATGAAGAGGTGGAGCGTATGTCTCGTGTGTCGTATGCTAATGCGGTAGGGTGTCTCATTTATGCTATGATATGTACTCGCCCAGATATTGCTCAAGCTGTTGGTGTAGTTAGCAGATATATGGTTAATTCAGGAAGAGAGCATTGGAATACTATGAAGTGGATTCTTCGATACTTGGCTGGAACTACAGATTATGACATCTTATTTGACGGCCAGGTTGCGAAAAGTGATGTAGTTGGCATGATGGATGCAGATTATACAGGTGATTTGGATTTTATGAGGTCTACCAGTGGGTATGTGTTTACTTTTAGTGATGGTCCCGTGAGCTGAAGGTCAGTCCTGCAGAATGTAGTTGCTCTATCCACCACAGAGGCAGAGTATATAGCTTTGACTGAGGCAGGAAAGGAGGCTATTTGGCTCAGAAATATAGTGCAGGACCTTGGTTTCAAGCAGAAAAATAGTGTCTGCGTGTTTTGTGACAATCAGAGTGCAATCTATTTGGCCAAGAATCAGGTTTACCATGCTCGGACAAAGCATATTGATGTGAGGTTTCATAAGATTCGAGAATGGATGGATTCTAAAGACGTAGATTTACGGAAGGTTCACACAAAGGATAACGCACCGGATATGCTAACCAAGGGAGTCACTAAGATCAAGTTCAAGCGGTGTTTGGACTTGATTCATGTCACTTCTTACTGAATGGTGTGGTGGTGCATCCCTCCACATGAATAAGGGATGCAAAGATGTGTCAGGGTATGGCACGGGAGGATCGCTAGTTGGATTCACTGGTTGTGGTGCGTATTTGTGAGTTTTATTAGGATAAAAAGGAAAAGGAAAGGAGACGAGGGAAGCGAAGGCGAAGCGAGGGAAGAGAAGGGGAGGGGATGTGAGGGAAGGGAAGGGATAAGACATCAACACGAACATTATTTGTAAGTTGAAAAAAAAAAAGTAAAACATTTTGATTTTAATGTATTTTTGGAAATTATAAATTATAAATATTATATTTTTTATTTTTTATAATTATATTATTTTCAATCGATAATCTTTTCATATCCCTTCGAATCCATCCATTTTTAATAAAACTATACTTTTAAAAAAAATCAATCTAATTATTTCTTATAATCCTTTTCGATGCTCCAAGATGGAGATTGTTGATGTTGCCTTGACTATCCGAACCTTTAAGGAGCATCAGAGGCGCAAACGAAAGCACAGGTGATTTTGGCCAAGGTCACGGGCGCGACAGCGAATTGGTCGCGGGCGCGACGGGCCTCAGGCCTGTTTTTGTTTACGGACCTTATAAATAGCTTGTTTTTAGGGTTTTATTGTAGGTCGACGATTGTAGAGCGACAGAGACGATATTTAGCTGATCTCTATAGGCTTTTGAGTGCATACAAAGTGAGATTGAGCAATCAGGTTCAGAAAACGCTGTAAACTACGTTTTGATAGTTGATTTTCGTTCTCCGTGGGTTTTTTCTTCCCCTTGAGGATTTTTTCCACGTAAATCTGGTATCGTTTAATTTCCTTACTGATTTCGTTTGGTTGCTAATTTATTATTCCATTATTTTCGTATTTTGTCTCAGGTTGTTATTCGCAACAAGTGGTATTAGAGCACAGGTTGACAGGGTTCAGAATTATGGATCTAGGACTTTAGATTCAAGTCTTCTATTCTGATTTTCTAGTTGGTTTGAAAGGTTCAAAAGCTAGTTATTCGCAACATAATCGGACTTTGGGTAGTTATCTTGCAAAAGTCTCAAGAAATGCACGAATATTGTACAGAACTGGAGTTACGATAAAAAGTAGCAATAGAGAAAACCTAACTGTTATTTAAATTCGAAATATCAAACAAAAAAATAAAAATAATGCTTAATTTGAATTTTTTTATACATATTACTGTTGTTCATGAAAGATTTATACGGTTTTCCCTCTCTCTTAAAATTATCAGTCACAATAAACTAAAGCATGAGAGATCATACTCAACTCAAAGCCTTTTGTCCATAATACGAGCCCTTATCAACTCCTTTCCAGCGCCATCATCTATTTATTTAATCTTGATCAAAGCAAAAAACACAAATAACTTTTAGAACAACAATTCACGAGAGGGTAAACTTGTACGTCAATTCTCCACTCACATGACTTAAACTCGAAACATATTTAAAAATATCAATTTTTAAATCAAGAGGGAATGATTTAACCATAAACAATTTTTGGATTCGACATCTTCTAAAAACAATCTCTTTATTATTTCATCTGTCTCATAATAAAAACTACGGTTAGATACCTTTTAGATTTATGTATTATTTATATTGTTTTCTTAAGTGTAGTTATTGGAGATAAATTATGTTGCATAACATGTGACAAACAAATGTGATGAAAATAAGTTTGTGTATAAACTTATGTAGGTGAAATGAACGAGAGTAAAAGCTTATTTAGAAACCTTTATCCATATTGATTTTGTGGAAGATGAAGAAAACATATATAAAGATTTCTCCACTACAAACACACACGTGCGCGCGTCGGGTCGAGCTTGGCTTGGCTTGTCCTTGGACCACATATTCTTTTTGGACAAATTTAGTTCTAAATACTAAGTATTTTGTGCCTTAAAGAAGTGTGTCGAGATAAAAAAAAAAAAAAAAACAATCATTATTTTTATGAAAGTACTCGGACGCAGTTATGTTTCATGTCCAGCCACGACCTTCTCTGGTGACCAACGATGGTTCATTGAAATCATCAAAGCGTCCGAACATAGGCTTTAGTGGCGTCCGGACATAATGTATTTTTCTCTACCAGTGCAAAACGGTTTTTCCCTCGAAAATCCATACTTTCACCTACAAACATGTTGCTTTGGATTTGGAATAGCTTTCATTATATATTCTGTATTCCAAATTAGATTGAAACACATTGCATTCATCATTTCATTATTCTCTCATTGATCAAGGAAATCTCCACAAAACCAAACACAAGTTTCTCTCAATTTTTGCAAAAGAGATTTCGAGTGGATTTGTTCCGGATGGTTTCCGTAATTCCCAATAAAAAATTAGTTGTATCCTAAAGAACTTTTTGTTTATATCCTAAACGATCTTTGTGTTACGAAGAGGAGACAAATAAATCCTTAAAGAGAGTTGAAATCACAACGTCTCGAAGTCTGAAGATATTTTTTCATTGTTGCACTCTTCGTATCCTACATTTTATTAACATGTGTATGTTGCATTGTTATGGAATTTAGTAAAAAAAAAATTTTTTTGAGTGATGGTGAGATTTATTGTAATAATTATGAGAGTATACTGTAACAGATCATTTTGGTACCCTGTTTGTATTGTGTTGGCCACGTAAGCAATAAATTTTTGTGAGTTACGAATCGTTCGCAATATAACCAACCATTGTTATTGGAAAATATTAAATAAAGTTCTACTTACATATTATAATCTTGGGTAATTTTTTTTTCCGAAATATATCATTTAATATCAAAAAATAAACTTTACACATTATTACTATCTTTATCATCTTTATGAAAGAAAAAAAATACTAGATAATTTTTAAATAGATAAATATTATTTATATTTTAAAACAAAAAAATAATATTTTATTTTACTTTTGAAAATCTTGTCACACTGTGACTCGATTTTTCTAAGTTTTATTTAAAGAGTCACCGTTGGACTTCTGAATTCCGATTTGTATTTAAAAGAGATAAATATCCCCAGTCACCGCCTCTACGGGACCCACACACACCTCAACGACGTTTCTCCCTCCTTTCGAATGTCATCTCACCTCCAAATCTCCAATTCTCCAGACTCACAAAACCTCACCCTCGCCGAAACTCACTCGACGGATCCGAGAGTGGCATCCACGCTCCGCCTCATCAATGGCGGCGGCGGCGTCGGCGGTCTCCGACAGAGCAGAGCTCGCGAGACTCTGCAGCTCCGGCAACTGGTCGAAGGCGATCCGCGTCCTCGACTCGCTCATCTCCACCTCCTGCACCGTCCAAGACCTCTGGTTCGAATCCTCGTCTCCTTATCCTCTTCTTTCGATTTCGATTGGATTAGGTTTTCGAGGATTTGATTGATTGTTTGAGTGATGGATTGGTTGATCGATGTGTGATGGTGATTGTGGTGTTGAATTGCAGCAATCGAGCTTTCTGTTACAGTCAATTGGAGCTCCACAAGCACGTGATCAAGGACTGTGATCGCGCTGTCGAACTTGATTCTTCGCTTCTCCGGCCTTACATCGTCAAAGGTACAGAATCTGATCATCGGATTGTCTGGTTGTGTCCAGTGTTGTGGTTGTGTTGATTTGTGTGATTGGATTTGGTGTCGGAAGTTCGTTTTAGGTGTTTTGA
>JAOVYX010002124.1:0-12076 GCA_035668315.1 Drosera spatulata | reverse complement strand
TAATTTAAATTTTTTTCATTTAATGCTTCAATTTAAATTATCTTTGTTTTATAGTTCAGCGACGGACGTTGACTTTTTCGTTGCTAAATTTGTTTTTTATTGTTGGCAACGGATTCCGTCACGAAATGTTGCTATCTAGCGACGGAACAAATCCGTCTCCATTTTGTTCCGTCGCTAGATGTTGTTTTTCTTGTAGTGCATGCCTCCATCGGTTTTGGCCCCTCAACTCGGTGTCGAAGGTCGAGGTACAGAGGGAAGGTTTCCTGCCCCGTGTCTGCTTTTTGCTTGAGCATGGCATCGTAACAGCGTTGGGACTCTTTTTGACTTCCTTTCACCTGGCCTTCCTCGTTTGGAATCTGGCACTTGAGGCTAAGATACTCATGTTATTTGATGTTGTTTTATTGTGTTTTTAGCCTTTTCATATATTTTTTGAGTGTTTTAAGGTCATTTCAAGATTGTTTTGGTAGATGCTTGCGTTTTTAATTTACTTGAGATTCTTCTAGGGTGTTTTTACTATCGGTTTTTGCTTTGGTCCTTCTTGTGCAGTGGAGAGCGTGTCCTTTCTCGAGGTCTTTATGATGACCTTTTCCGAGTCCCGCCACAAACCTTTTCAGGGCTCCCTTCCTAATCAACTCTTCTATGATGTTCCTGAGGTGACGACACTCTTCCGTATCATGCCCGTGATCTTTATGATATAGGCAGTAGCAGGAGGTGTCTCAGTTGGCTCCTCGGGAACGTTGCTTTTTCGGATCCGTCTAGAGTAGATTCTCTTCCCGAGCCGCCATGAGTACCTTAGCTCGGGGGACATTGAGCGGTGTATGCCAAGGATAGGTGGAACCCTTCTTCCCTTGCTTTCTTCCCTTCCCGACCCGAGGAGGGCATCCTTTCTCCAAGTTAGGAATATACAGAGCCCCGATCTTCCGAGTTGGACTCTCCCTTTGTCAGGCCTCTGAAGCGGTTTTGGACGGTCATTTCGGCCTCTGCGGATACATATTGGCTGATTTTTTCCAGTAGAGTGGTATACGTCCAAGGGCGTTTTAGACTCAGGTCATATGCTAGGCTCCTATTCTCCAGTCCTCGGACCAGGGCTCGACAGATGTCGGAGTCCTCCACCTTCTCAATGTGCACGACCTCAGAGTTGAAGCTCTGAACATAGCTCCTCGGGCTTTCACCCCGTCTTTGTTTAACCTCGTAGAGGTGTTCAGAGGTCAAGTGAATCCTCGACTGTTGATGAACTTGGCAGTAAACGCCTTAGCCAGGGCCTCGAACGATCCGATGGATCCGAGGGGAGCCCATTGAACCACACCCAAGTAGGTCCCCTGAGCGAGGTTGGGAAGGCCTTGCAGATGATGCCATCCGACACCCCGTATAGGCTCATAGAAGTCCAGAAGGTCTGGATGTGATCGAATGGGTCCCCGATGCCGTTATAAGATTCCGTCACGGGCATCTTGAACTTGTCATGCGGAACCTCCCTGTTGATCTCGGGAGTGAAAGGTGTCTCCATCTTCAGCTCGATTTCATGCTTCAGTTCTCGAGGAGTCTCTTTGATTATTTTGAAGAGCTCCTCGACCCATTCCTTCAGCTCCAGGATGAGGTCCGGAGTTGCCTCTACCCTTTTCAACTCTTCTCGGGGACGGTTCCCAGCCAACCTTGAGTTCAGGAGACTTCTTAGGTCCTCCACAGGGATGATCGAGTGGGAATGAGTGTGTGTGGACTCCCCCTGTCCCTTCTGTGGAGTCTTGTGTCTGTTCAGGTGATGCCTGAGGTCGCCTTGGGGTACCATCTTGTGTTGGTCTCGAAGAGGGGGTGCCAACTCGGGTTGAACACTAAGTCCTGCCCAGACCTGGGTCAGGGGCAGCCTTTGGTTCAGCAAGTCGGTCATCGTCCTTATGATTGTCGTGGTGCGCTCTTCCATCTGGAGGTTGAACATCTCAACGGTCACCGATGTGCTTTCTCCAGATCCAGTCGCCTCATCCTCTTCCCCCATTTGAGGGATGGGGAGTCGGGACGCCCTTTGCTGGTTGTCGCTGCGGGCTTGTTGTGTCTGATCTCGAGTAGTCTGACGACTTTACGTCATTGGACCCGGCCCCACAGTGGGCGCCAAACTATTTGTGCCAAAGTCGAAATGGTGGGCGTGAGTTCGGAAGTCGGGCCTGAGCTCCTTGGGGCCAGGCTGGGGGTCTGCTGGATCGGTTGATTTGAGCCTGGTTCGAACGTGGGAACCTACACGGATCAGAAACAACAAGCTCGGTTAGTCGGACCCGAGATGAGATCCTTGGGGACCAGCTCCGTTGCGTAAGTCAGTACTTGTCCAAACACGACCTTAGTGACTGAAATGACAGAGTTTTGCTCCAAGGAGAGCTTATCTTTGTGGGTAATAAATGAGGATATTTATAGAGTACTATTCACCTTTTGTATAGTGGACACTTGTCACCTCCTTATAAGGTGTTGGACTTAGCCATCCATGGAGTGCCACTTGGCCTTTCCTAATAGACTCTTGCCTTAATGATGTTGGGCCATTAGCCCATTGGTCCTCCACATGTTTAGTACCAACATCGTCCATAACCACTACAAAAAAAAAAAAAAAAAAAAAAAGCAGTTCAGTTACAGAAAAATTTAGCTAAGGATAAAATCCGTCGCAAAAACATATATTTTTGTGACGGTCCGTAGCAAAAATAACAAGTAAAAAAATTTTATTTCTTTTGCGATGGAAAGTCAATCCCTGTCGCTAAATTTAATACATTTGGCGATAGAATTCCATCGCTAAATGTATGAAAAAAACAATCCAATTTTTTTAGCGACAGAAATCAATCCGTTTGGCATGAGTTTCCGCTTGATCGACTTCCGATTTATCCGAATATGTTGGAGGCCGGTTTTCAGTTCCCTATTTGTTCATTTCTTTCTTCTCTTTTTATCCGACTTAACATGACTCCTTCTATCCGACTTGTTATCGGATTCTTTATGTATGCCAAGAAAGCAGGTATTCTTGGATCCAAGGTTTCTGTTAACCTTTTTTTCAAATGTTACAAGGGCTGTTACACTTCCAACGAGGGTTGGTATTATTTTTCAGCCCGTCCTGGTCTTAAGTTTATCACAAATATCCCCGACATCCTTAAAGGTTTTAAGACTTCTTTCTTTCTAGTTAACTCTACTTTTAGTTGGACTACTTCAACTCGGTGGTCTTCCAACGTTAGTATTCAGTCAGCCCTGAAGATCCGCCTGGATAATATCGAGAAGGAAAAGTTGAAAAAGTTGCCAAGAGGGCCCACTTGGAGACTTGGGATCTCAGCAGAAAATGCGAAGGTTGCTTAAAGCCGGCCGATAGGCAAAAGAAAAGAAACTAATTAAGTTCTGATCTGAGTAGGCTCATAATAGGGAATACTCTAACCCTGGGAACCGAGGCCAGGCCATCAAAGGATTACCTAATGGAGAACGGTCCTTCCGAGTTCTTTTCCTTGGTGACCACAGATAGTTTGTTGTATCATCAGTACATTAAGTTTTGTTTCTATTATCTTTTATCCGATTTTCGATTTTTCTGACTTGACATTTCTGTCTTTCTTCGTAGTTTCTCATACTCCACTGAATATGCCTCCTCGGTTGAATCAACTCTATCACCGCCTTGCTAAGAAGAAGAACAAACTGGTGCCATCTACTGCTGAGCCGGCTTCATCTTCTCAATCTCCTGCTAAGGGGGCTACGTCGGCTACTGAACCTGTCATTGCTCCTAGCGCCAAACCACCGACTATCAACGCGGAGGAGTCAAAAACTCGAAGATCCGAAAAGAGACCTCATACCACTTCACCGATTAGGGCTTCCCCCCTTTGCTCTGCCGCAACACCTTCTGAGGGAGTTGTCTTCAAGCCAGTTTGTTCCGAGGTTGGAGGTGGAATCTTTGAGGAGGAGGACGGCCTGACTTACTTCAAGCCGACTTCTGGGTTGAGGAGTAGGGTTATCCTGGAGTCAACTCTTCTTCCCTCTGATCGGGATATTCTGACCTACCCTTCTTTGGACGTGGATAACACGGTGGACAATGCTTATCATGCCATGCATCAAGCCTTGAGCCATTTTGTGAATCACAACCGGCGACCTAGAGTACTACAAGGTAAAGATTGCCGACTTAGCGGACCTCAAGAAGTTGCTAAAAGAAAAGGATCTCGTCCTTAAGTCGGCCGAGGGGAAGAGGGATCAACTTCTGACCGAGCTTCTCGTCAGGGATGAAGCTCTTAATGAGGTGAAAGCGAATCTGACTCTCTAGCCCAGGTTAAGGACAAGCTTGCATTTGAATTCCACTCTCTTCAGTCTAGTTTTGATACTCGGCTAGCTGAGGCCCTTCAATCTCGTGTGGAGGAAGAGAAGTCGGCCGGGTGGACAGCTTTAAAAAGTCGTTCGAGTTCCAGGATGAGATGAACGATGGGACGAAAAATGCTTTCTTAGAATTTTCTCGTCTTATCAGGAAACATCCTGATTAGCTGGCCCTCCAACTCCGATCTCTGAGATGGCGAGCTGCCCTCTAGATTGTTCCGAAGTTGCCGCAGTTGAGGATGCGAGGATTGAAGCCGAATCGACAAAAGCTACTACTACCTCAGCCGGAACTCCAGATGTGTAGTTGTTCGAACTTGGTTGTACTTTCTTTGTTTTTAATTAATTCTGAATCTGATGTTGTTCCCATTCAAACATGTGTTATGACTGTTTTATCCAATTTAAGATTTGTCCGAACGAGTTAATCTTTGATTTGAACTATCCTCTTGGGATACGACCTACCGAGGTAGGTCTTTGTTTGTATTATCCGCTAAGGATAGGGTCTACCGAGGTAGATCTTTGTTTATACGATCCGCTAAGGATAGGGCCTACCGAGATAGGTCTTTGTTTATACTATCTGCTAAGGATAGGGCCTACCAAGTAGGTCTTTGTAAAGAACTTCATGTTCCTGTGTAAAGAAAAAGAATACTTGTTTTTTTTTTTTTTTAAATTCAAAGACTTACATTATCATGGATAATAGTATTTCAAATCGTCTGCATTGAAGGTGCTTTCCATTTGTTCACCTCTAATCTGAGCTATCTTGTATGCTCCACGATCTAGCACTGCTTCTATTCCAAACGGTCTTTCCCATTTGTCAGCCAACTTTCCTCTTTCTTTCCGAGCTCCGAATTCAGCTTTTCGAAGGACTAAATCGCCAATCTTCAGATCTCTTTGTCTTACTTTTTTGTCGAAGGACTAAAAGTATCCTGTCATTCTTTGTCGGAATGCTTTTTGTCGAATTGATGCTATCTCTCGTCGTCTTCTAAAAAATCCAGTTCTTCTTGTATTCTGCTCTGGTTGACTTCTAACGAATAATTTTGGACTCGAACTGTTGGTTCCAGGATTTCTACCGATACTACTGCTTCAACTCCAAAAGGTAAGCTGAAAGGACTTTCTCCGGATGATCTTTTTGGTTTAGTCTGATATGTCGGACCATGGGAAGTTTTTCTTCCCAGGAGCCCTTTGCGTTCTGAAGCCTTCTTGTTAACACTTTTTTGATTTCTTTGTTTATTGCTTCGACTTGTCCGTTGGTCTGTGGGTATTTAACGAGGTAAACCTTTGTTCGATTCCAAGAATAGCACAGAACTCAGTGAAGTTTGACCTTATGAACTGCAAACCATTATCTGAGATGAGAGTACGCGAAATTCCAAATCGGCACACAATCAACTTCCATATGAAATCCCTCGTTGCTTTATCTGAAATTCTAGTAACTGCTTCGACTTCTACCCACTTGATAAAATATTCAACTGCTATAATCACGAAGTTCTTTTGTGCGATGGCTGTTGGTAAAGGTCCGAGGATGTTAATCCCCCATTGTGGGAAGACCCATGGTATTTCTATTGGAGTAAGACTTGAAGCCGGCTTGTGCATCAAGTCGGCAGTTCTTTGGCACCTGTCGCATCTTTTCACAATTTCTTGTGCGTTCTTTCTCATAGTCGGCCAATAGTATCCTTGTCTTAAACGCTTTAAATCAAGGGTTCTTGCACCATGGTGATTTCCCCAAACACCTTCATGAACTTCTTTAAGGATTAACTGAGCGTTAGTCGGTCATATGCATTTGAGAAAGGGTGAGGAGAATCCCCTTTTGCATAATTATTTGTTGATGATTGTAAAGTAAGGCGCTTTTCTCCTTATCTTATGGGCTTCACTATATTCTTCAGGAAGTAATCCGGTCTTGAGATAGAGCGTGATTTCGTCCATCCAAAATGGTTCATGAAGGATTGGGTTTATTGATTCTTCTTCCTCCTTCCTTGACTTTAGGATAATCTCTGTATATAATCTTACATCCGCTACTTTTGATATGTCTGGATTCTGACTGAGTATATCTGCTGCCCCATTCTGCCCCCGAGGGATTTGCCGAATTGCGAATTCAGTAAATCCCTTTGTGATCTTTACGGCAGCATTTTGATATCCGATCAGCTCTTTTCCGACTTCACATCTTTCCGAGACTTGTTCTACCACCAACTGTGAATCTGAATAAACCTTCAAACGAGTTACTCTTAGGTGTCTGGCCAATTATAATGCTGTAATTAAGGCCTCATATTCGGCCATGTTATTGGTGGCTTTGAAGTTTAGCTTTACTATACACGGGATTTTTCATCCTTCTGGAGATTGAAGTAGGACGCCTGCCCCAGCCACTCGGATTGAAGAAGATCCATCTGTGTAGGCTTTCCTAAACTCCTCTTCTGATTTATCAGTGTTATTCATCTCGGAGGGTTGTAACTCGTTTCCGAAATAGCATTCAGCAAGGAAGTCAGCAAGTGCTTAGGCTTTGATTGTTGTCCGTCCTTCGTAGGAAAATTCGAATTCGCTAAGTTCAACTGATCATTTTATCATTCTTTAAGAGGTCTCCGGTTTGTGCAATACTTGCCTTAATAGTAAGTGAGTAATTACGGTGATTGGGTGTGCCTGAAAGTAAGGACGGAGTTTCTTTGCGGTGACGATTAAAGCAAATGCTACATTTTCAATCTTCGGGTATATCGTCTCTGCATCATGAAGTACTTTGCTTACAAAGTATACCGATTTTTGTATATTGTCTTCTATTCGAATAAAAGCTGCCGAGACGACTTCTTCAGAGACTGCCATGTAAAGATAAAGCTTTTCTTATTCTTGTGGTTTTGTTAGTTAAGGGATTTGCACGAGATAAGACTTCAAATCCTCAAAAGCTTTTTGGCAATCCGTACCCCATTCAAGGTTTGACTTTGCACCTCATAATGCTTTAAAGAAAGGCAAGGTTCTCTCTGCTCCTTTTGACATAAATCTTCACAGACCTTCTAAACATCCCGTCAGCTTTTGAACTTTTTTTTTGGTTCTTGGAGGTTCCATTCGAAGTATGGCTTCAATCTTCAATTTCTTTATTCATGATTGAGTATCCTAAAAATTTCCCAAAAGTCACTCCGAATGCACGTTTGGTCGAGTTAAGCTTCATATTGTATTTCCTTAACAATGAAAAGGTTTCTGATAGGTCGACTGGATGATCTTCTTTTCTGATGGACTTTGTTAACGTGTCGTCCACATTGACTTCCATCTTTGTTTTCAGCAAGGGTTGGAAAATCTTGTTTACTAGCCTTTGATATGTTTCTCCAGCATACTTCAGGCCAAAAGACATCATTATATAGCAATACGTTCCTTACTCGGCTATGAAGGAGGTCTTATTTTGATCTTCTTTTTCCATGAAAATCTGATTGTATCCAAAAAACGCATCCATGAAAAATAATAATTGATGTCCAGATGTTGAATCTACCAGCTGATCAATTCGAGGTAAAGGATAACAATCCTTGGACAAGCTTTGTTTAAGTCGATAAAATCCACGCACATTCTCCATTTGCCATTTGACTATTTTACCATGACTACGTTGGACAACCATTTCGGGTAATCGACCTCTTGTATGAAGTTTGCTATGATGAGCTTTTCTACCTCCTCTGCTATCACTCGGTTTCTTTCTGGTGCGAAGTGCCTCTTCTTTTGCTTTACTAGTTTCATATTTGGATCTACTGAGAGCCGATGTTCAATGACTTCTCGACTGATTCCTGGCGTGTCGTATGTTTGCCATGTGAATACATCCGAGTTATTTCTTAAGAACGTAATCAGCTTGGACTGGATAGGCTCCTGTAACAAAGCTCCAATTTTTACACATTTTGAGTCATCTCTTGCATGCAAGGGAATTTTGATCAATTCTTCCATTGGTTCTGGACCCTTCTTTTGTTCTCTTGGATCCAACTGCAACTGTATTGTTTCCTATGGTATTTGTCCGAGTTTATTCTGTTTTCAGGTCACCAAGTAGCATTGTCGGGCTTCTTTCTAATCTCCTTTCAATTCACCTTTTCCATATGGGGTTGGAAATTTGATCATCCTATATCTTGGCACGATTATCATCTTCATGTCTATGATGGATGGTCTTCCTAGTATTCCGTTGTAGGCTAACGGGAGGTACACCACTGTGAATTCAATTTTTCTCGTAGTCGTTTTCCTCGTCCTTTCGTCACTTATTGTTAGGGTAAGGGTTATGTACCCTTTTGGTAATATCGAACTTCCTATAAACCCAATTAGTGGTACTGCACATGGCTACAGGTCTTTTTCTGTTAATCCCATTCTTTTTATTGTGTTGAAGTACAAGATGTCTGCTGATGATCCCGTACCTATCAACATCTTCTCCAGGTCAAAGTCTCCAATATGCAGAGTTACTATAAGGGGATCGACGTGTGGGAATGTAACTCCTTCACGGTCTCTCGGTCCAAAACTTACCTCGGGTTCGTAGCGAGCTCTCTTAGTTTCTCGGATCTTCAGACTTTCACCAGCCTTTAACTCAGATAATGTGAAATTCTCCATTGGCAGCGATCCTCCTGTTATTAGATTGATCCTTGGTCTTTGAGGTGGTGTTGGATTATCATCCGGAAGTAGCCGACTTCCTTCTTGCGTTGGTAGGTTTTTTGTCTCAGAGTATTGATTTTTCACGAATTTCTTCAAATATCCTCTCCTTATCAAGTCTTCGACCGCGTTCTTCAAGTGTTTGCATTTTTCAGTGTCATGATCGTGATCTTGATGGTATATGCAATATTTGGTCGTGTCCTTTTTTCCTTGTGCAAACCTTAACTTTCCTGACTCTTTTCTTAAGAGATTCTCTCTCTATGCTGCTTGTAGGACTTCTCTCCTTGTCGTATTAAGTGGGGTATGGCTTGAGAATATTATTTTCGATCTCCTTGCTTGTGATCGTCGGAACCTATCTTCTTTTCTTTCACTTGGTTGAGTTTGGTTCTTACTTGATGGGAACCTGTCAAGTCAGCTTCCTGTTCTTTTTTCTCTTTCCTTGGTAAGCATGGCGGCCTCCGCCCCCTCATGTCTACTTAATTCCTCTATTAGATTATTGTAATTTCAAGGAGATTTCAAATTTAATTGATAAAATAGATCCGAATTTCTGACCCCGTTGATGAGTTCTTCTGACTTTAACTTTTCATTTATATTCTCTGTCTTCACGGCTACTAAATTAAACCTCTTGATGTTTTCGGATAGTTTCTCATCTGGTTTCTGGTAAATCTGTCGTAAGTGCTTCAAGGTCACCCTAGTTCCTCGGCTCTAGACGAAGTGCCTTGTGAACGACTTTGCAAGATCTGTGAATGAGTCTATACTGGACGATTGAACCATGAACTAGCGGCTCCTTTTTGAGTTATTGGAAAAACTTTACACAAGATTACTTCATTGGCTTCGTAAATATCTATGAGTGACTTGTAATTCTTAATATGGGTGCTTGGGTCAGTTGTTCCATCGTATATTTTGAATTGCGGTACTTTAAATAGGCTTGGTGTCCTTCCTCGGAGTATCCTTTCGGAGAAAGGAGATATTCTCTTTTCTTCAGTTTTGTCTAGAGCCTCCAGTTTCTTTACGATATCTGCTAGATCATCCTAGCCATATTGTTGTTCGGTCCTAGGGTTTTCGGGTTGCATTCCTCCTCCTGACTTATTGGGTTATTCGAAGGTACCCCATACTTTGTCTTGAAAACAAAGTTTAACTTTGAGGGTTCATCTCTTATCTCCCTTCCTTCGGTCTCGACTTGCTCTCGCTCTTGTCGTTTCAATGGATGGTTGTCTTCGGTTTGATTAATGGTCATCAGCTTTTTTTAATAGTTTCCTCCACTGATTTTTGCATCTCTTTTTTAAGTTCTTCGAACAGAGTCTGCATCTCAATAGGTATTTGGCTTTGATTCTGTTCTTGTTGACTTCCGGTTGGTGAATTGTTCTGCGTCCTACTTTGGGTTTCTGCGTCCTACTTTGTAGATCGATTTCACCGACTTCCTGATTCGTCCGACTTCTAGTTTTTCTTGCCATTGAGTCAGAGGCTCCCTACCTAACGCGCCAATCTGTTTGTACCAAAAACAGTGATGAGATCGCACAAATGAGAATCGTCGATCTAGTTGATATTGATCATGGGATAGTCTGTCAATAGCCAAAACCGAGGTAGGAGAATTATAGTAACTTTGTATTAAAAGTGTGTGTATGTGAATATTGGATTGGGGGGTTGTTCTTAGACCCCTCCCTATTTATAGGCTTTATATTATGCTACTAAGATAACTTATCTTTTAGAAAACTATCTTTAATATTCTAAGATAATTTCGAAGATATGTGGTTTTATCTTTTGTATTTCTATTTCGTCATTAGCTTCTTTTTCATATCTGTACGATCCTATCTTTTCGACGAAGGTCGATATCCTTATTTTTGTATTTCTCAGTTTGGAACACGATGGTTTCTAGGTTCATGAAGAATGAGTCGTTTGGGGACGCGATGAGTGTTTTAAGGGGTGGTGGGTTGTGGGTCGGGTTTGATTTGTCAATTTTGGTTTCCTTAATTCATGCTACAGCGGATTTGGGGTTGTTGGATGTCGGAATGAGAATTCAGTGTTTGGCATTGAAAAGCGAGTAACATGATCGTATTCGTGTTCTTATTGGGCTTGTTAGTTGTACGCGAAGTGTGGGTACTTCGACAGATTGGGAAACCGGATTTGATGTGTTATAATGCTATGATTTCGAGGTACACCTACAATGATGAGACCGAGTTGCGCTGTGAGACTCTTCAATGAGTTGATTGGTTATGGGGATTAATATGAATCTTCCACTGATGAATATGTATTGCATTTTATGTTTTATGCACTATAATGTTATCATGATGTATTGTAATTTTTTTTTATATTGGTTATATGTATTACTAAATGATGTATGTAGATGATTAATTATTATACATACATCATTTTTCATGTAGTAAAATATTGATGATTACTGTTCTAAGTGAATTATAGTGAATTGAATATGCCTCTTTTTTGCTATTAAGGAATGTTGATTATTAGTGAATCTTTGTTTGAGTTCATGAGAGAATTAGTCTCATTTTACAATCCCTTAAGAATATTGTGCTCTTGATCAATAGAGATAATTACATCTACCTAAGAGATAATTACATCTATCTAAGAGATAAATAAATATATTAATTTAATGAAACATAGTTTTCATGCGCAACTTATTTTACTATGAGATATACTATCATATGTTAGGTGTATTTTATATTTCTGGATCTTTTTACAAACAAAATTATTAAATTAGGATAGCAAATAAGTTAATTATCAAAGTAGATCTTTTTTCAAAATATAGTAAGAGAAGACGTCCTGTGCGATGACAAAAAAAAAAAGATACCCTGCGTCTTTAGTAGAAGAGAAGACGCCCTTCGTCTTTAATTAGGATAAATGCGTAGGACGACTTTAACTTTAGTTTGATTGGGAAGAAATGGTGATGAGCTGATGATTGGTGGCTGGTAAGTGTTGGATTTTGTATTATTTGAGGCATGTCTATTGAAAAAAAAAAAAAAAAAGAGCCGAACGAAGACAAAAAAAATTTGGCTGATGGGTTGCTGTTTTCTGTTGCTTTGTTTTGATTTGCTAGATGTTTAACTTGAATGATACCAATCTCAGTATGATGGCTTGCTGGATGGAAGATGCTGCTACGTTTGGACGACTTCAGTGCCAATCCCTTTGCTGCTTGGTCGTAATTGCAGTAATATTACTTCCACTGGATTGTTGC
>JAOVYX010002123.1:0-40579 GCA_035668315.1 Drosera spatulata | reverse complement strand
TCTCTTTCGTCCCTTTGAATAAAAGAACTAAAGTTCCCATATAACGCCCCAAACCTCGAAGCAGTTAAACTACTGGTTGCAAGATCATATGCAACGATCCATGCATTGTGGCCACTGTACTCATCAATACTGTATACTTCGTGGCCACTGTACTCATCAATATGAAGAATCAACTCGCTCGCATTCATTGTAATACCGAGAGGAAAGACGTCATAATCTCCAAGAGTTCCCCGCACGCTGCATGCAGGAGATCCTGGTAATACAATTTGCAGCAAAGATTGTGCCTCGATGACATACGTTTTAACCCATGTCATCGAATCCCAGTCCTTCATAGTCCAGATTTCCATGTTGTAGTCAGCAGCACTTGTAGGCGGGAAGATCAAGTAGAGGGATCCAGAAATTCCGAGTAAGCAGATCAGCCTCAAGATACTTCTCGTGGTCATACTTGCTGGAATATTCGAGCAGCTCGTAGCTTTCATCTTCTCATCTAGTAGATCAAAGGATAATAGATAGGCTCTTTCGACATCAATCCTCTGACATAGCCAATTAATTGTACCATTAGTAAAAACAACCCGGTGATGAGAGTCTCCACTTAGTTTGTATCCTGCCTGAATTTTGAGACCCTTCCAAGCCGATGTTGATGGTGTTTGTTCTTGATCACTGCCATTGCCAAGGGCGTGCCAGATTACCGAGGTTATAGCAGAGTCTCGCTTAGTATATCTCAACCCGACAAGCTTGTATTTCCTATTATGTTTACTGCTATTATTACCATTATGACGAATGTTGGGATCCGTAGCAGTATCATAGTAACCGAAACCCCATATCGTTCCACGATACTTGTCCATGTCATCAAACTCGATGGTAACAGGAGGAAGAAGGGTTGACAATCCCGTGATGGGATTGCAGATGAAGAATCCTCTACCCTGATACGTGGATATAACTATGCCATCGCAGCAGCAGACCACACGGACAAGGCGGTGGTCTTTCCCTACCATAGGGGCGTTACGGATGTCAAGGTTCAAATACGTCGCGGCCACACCATCCTTGCCTACCTCGAACTCTAAGTAATGGCTTGTATTGCAGCGCCATTCATGTTCTCCGTGTTTGACATTGCAACCACCATGATATCGATCTACTAAGATCGAGAAACGAGGTGTGGGGTGTCGAGCCTCCTCCTGAGCGAGCTTAGAGAGTGCAAAATCTTGGTCTTTGGTGATCGTATTGAACCACAACTTG
The DNA here is from genome assembly GCA_035668315.1 of Drosera spatulata. Classification (NCBI taxonomy): domain Eukaryota; kingdom Viridiplantae; phylum Streptophyta; class Magnoliopsida; order Caryophyllales; family Droseraceae; genus Drosera; species Drosera spatulata. The sequence goes on along the minus strand of JAOVYX010002123.1, from coordinate 39,343 downwards.
CACACAGACATAACACGACCCAAGTCGACCACCGGTATCTTGCTTAGAATATAGATCTGAATTTCTGTAGGCAGCAAATCGAAACGAAAACTTATCACATCGCGAGTTGACATGATTGAGCTGCCATCACAAAAATTTACTTCGACTCCCTTCGTCAAATCCTCCTGCTCCATCCTCCTAATCCTTCTTTTGAAAGGTCCCATCCTTCTGAACTTGAAGAGTTAAACTGGAGATATTCTTCAATAAAGGACTGTTTATATAGTAGGTAATAGATATGTTACGTAACTGAAAGAGAAAAAAAGGAAATCAAAGATATATATCTCATCATCATATTTTATTTTTATTTTAGATAAAAAAAGATATCTTTTAAAATTTAGAAAGGAAACAATATCATGGATCCTCTTTTGAGATAGATATGCTTACAAGATGGTCAAGATAAGATGGCTTTTGTTGGGAAAGAAAATCACTACTCGCTCCATCTTTTATTATTTGTCAATTTTTTTATGTAAACTATTTGAAATACGAAAAAAAAATTAATATAACGTTAGTTAATTATATGAAATACGAAAATATTTTAATTGTCCACCGTTACGCACCCGACCCCAATCCCAATGAATATTTTTTGGTTTCGTCCTTGAGCGTACCAAAGTTGATCAACGAGATCTTCGAAAAAATCTAATATTTTAGTATTTGATCAATCTAAAAAAAATTTATAATTTTTTTGATAATCTTTTAAAATAAAAAAATATTAAAAATTCATTATCTTTTTTCACATATATAAATCCAAAAAAAATATATTCTTTTTTTATCTAAATCCATATAATTCAATATTTTCGTAACGTTTCAATAGATATACAAAAAACTAACAATTATGCTAATGTAAAAAGATCAAAGTCTCGTGGTAAAGAACACAGTGGCCAAACAAAAATATCGTTCATCATCTTCTCAATCAAATTGAAACCTTTCCCCAATCATTTTGTAATCCCTCTGGTTTTCAATACTCTCCTCTCCAATCATCCCCTATCATCCAAATTCTGTTATCCATGGAAAGTTTGATCTCCCAATCCAAGAAACCCAAACCCCCATATCTTGAAACATGAACCCTAGTTGATCACAATCCAAAAAATCATCCTTAGAAGCAAAAAAAATCAAACCTTTCAAATCAATCTCATGGCTTTGATCACATCACACCCACCAAGCATCAAGCTAACCCCTTCATCAATCCCCCTCAAAACAACCCATAAACCCTCAAAATCCAATATGAAAAAACCAACTCAGGATTTACATGTTCAAGGCCTTTAAGATCAAGAACTAGAATTCTAACATGCAAGTCAAGGGTTTTAGGGAGTGCCCAGGAGGGTAATTTGGGAAAAACCAAGAGTTGTAAGAGGATTGTGTGGTCTGATGTGATTGTGAAGAGGCCAAGGAATGTGTTTGTGGGGAGGAAATGGAGTTTGTTGGATATTGCAACAGTCGGTGTGGTTGTGGTGATGCATTTGCTTGCATTGTATGGTTTTATTTGTGTTCAATTGGGGTGCATTTTTGGTGGCTGTGGGATTGTATTTGGCAACTGGGTTATTGGGAATTTGTCTATCCTTTCATAGGAACTTGTCTCATAGGAGCTTCAAGTTGCCTAAATGGTTGGAGTACTTCTGCGCCTATTGTGGGGTTCTTGCACTTCAGGTATGAGTCAGTTCTTTCAGCTTTGATTGATTGTGTTCATCAAGTGGTTTTTGAACATGATGTAATGAAACCAAGAATGATCGGTTGGACTACTCATGAACCTATGAAACTATAAGTGCATCAAAGATCAAACCATGACCCATTGTATTAGGGGTGTTTGTTAGGGCATATAGTTGATCAATCCGGCATATAAGTGCTTCTCGGATAGATTGTTATTTGGTCTAAAGTGTTGATTTCGATTAGGTGTTAAGTGGAACTTATGGTTCATGAGGTGTTTGTGAGGTTTTCAAGTTGTTGGAATAGGTCTGGGTTTTTGAAGATGAAGTTCGGAAGGTTCATGTTTGGTACATGTTTGATTATGTGCGTGAAGTTCTTGATGAATTTGATTATGGTTTGTGTAATTTTCAGGGGAATCCAATAGGTTGGGTGAGTACACATAGGTACCACCATCAGTATTGCGATTCTGAGAGAGATCCCCATAGTCCTGTCGAGGGATTTTGGTTTAGTCATATGAACTGGCTTTTCGATCATAAAGCGATTTCTGAAAGATTATGCTTTCGATCTGCTTGCCCTCTTGTTTGGTTCACCACATTTAGTTAATTATGTCTCGTTGATGATCTAATATCCATGAAAACCACGTTGATTTGGCAGTGCGGCGAGGGTAGCAATGTCGCAGACCTAGAGAAACAGCCATTTTACAGGTTTATCAAGAACACATACATATTACATCCCCTTGCACTTGGAATTCTGCTCTACGCTGTTGGAGGGTTTCCACTCATTGTTTGGGGAATGGTGAGCTGCCTACATTATTGTGCTCTGTTCTGCATTTTTTCTTTCAAAAATGTACTTTGATAAATTACCATCCATCGGGACAATGCTTTTAAAAGTTTTTCCAAGTAGTGCACTATGAAAAATTTCCAGGGGCACTTTTGGCAGGGAGGGAGGACAGTGGGTTTACCACATAACATGGTTTGTGACGTATGGGGTAGTCAAACATGGAACACTGACGATTTATCCAGGAATAACTGGTATGATTAGATATTCCTCTCCGATTGATCGTTACTTGGCGACAAAATTGTTTTCACTAGCATATCTGAATTCTGCGATTGATCATTTTATGGTTGTATTTAGAGCCAAATAAGGATCATTCTGTGGTTTTCAATCATTCTATGATTGATGTTCTGCTTTATGTGAAGAGCTGTGTTGGAGTTATGTTTTGATCAGGTGGGTAGCCATGCTATCATTTGGTGAAGGTTGGGATAACAACCATCACGCGTTCGAATACTCAGCTCGGTATTGCCTTGAATGGTGGCAAGTTGACCTCACCTGCTACACAGTTTGGTTTCTACAAGCCATCGGATTGGCCACGGATGTGAAACTTCCGACTGAGGCTCATAAGCAGCGGATGGCATTCAATCAGTAAAGCGACATCGCTTCGACAGTGAAAACTAGAGGCGTTGATCTATCATATTCCCTTTTCAAGGATCTGTGGCATAATCTCTCTCTTTTTGCCCCCTTTACGGAATTTACCCTTATACATGTGAAATATTACCCTAAATCCATAGAGATTAGAGTTATACAAGCTACAACGCCGTTGCCCTCTTTTCCTTCCTTTATTTTCCCTCAATGGACATCGGCTTTCTTTCTTTCTTTTTTCCATGGAGGAATATTATATATAGCGGATCCTGTAATAGAATAAAATAAAGCCTTGGTTTGCCGTTGAGGGATATAGTTTTGATATTGTATCCAATTATTCGTGTTTTTGAGTATTTTGAATCTCTTATGGCGATAGTTCGGAGTTGAGTGATGACTCAGCTGATGCTCGATTTGGTTCAAGCATTTTGTTTCCATCTCGCCAACAATACAAAAATTGATACCAGATTACTGGCGTCAACACACAATGAAATCTGGTGATGTTCTAGACTTAAGTAATAGCTGGATGTGTCAAGAATTCGGAACCCTGGACAAACACTTAAGTTTGCTGGTTGAAGAGCTTCCGAAGTCCAGCCGATGCATTACTGAAACTAATTTGCCTTTGACAGTAACACACGACATCGGTTGTTTACCAGTACAGGTCTCGGACTTTGAAATCAGAGAGCCTATGACGTACCTCTGTGAAAAAGGCTACCTTAGGATTATACTCATCGTGTAGTAGAAGTTTGACAAGTTAACCACTACAAACGAAGATTCAGATTTTGTGTTAAATCTAACCATTCACTATCTCCATCATTAGAACATTGCGTTAGAGTATAGGATAGGTTGGAACTTTTCTCTTCAATATTGCACCAGATACCACAAGAAATAAGCTGCACTTTGGTTTCCACCGCCTAGAGGGTTGTTCAGTCAACGGATCAAATAGGACCATAGTTGAATAACTCCGGGTAAAAAAAGGATAGGTGAAACTTTGATTTCACAACCTATATGATCACTGGAAAGATAGCAAGAGGACAATGTAGTATTGGGTCAAGTGTCCCTGAAGTTTCTATGTTGGATAGGATTTGAGGAATACACATAATAGTTGTCCCACAATGAGTCAGTGTCATCATGATTCGAACATTTGTCCTATAACGCGTAAGAAAGTTAAGTCCAAATATACGTGGATCTGCATTCTGATATCATGTATAGACATGATCTTCTTGCTGAAACCAATTGTCCAAGTACTGATCATAATGAAGGGTAGATGCAAATTCTCCAAAGAATAAAGTTATCATCAATATATGGTCCTTAGTAAGAATACACAACAGCGCATGACAACTTTTCAATCTTCATACTTTCAATCCAAATACACACAGGAAATGGGAAATGTCCCTCTTGCAGAAGGAAGAGAGGAAGAGTACTGTTCTGCTGAGAATGGGAAAATTTGCTTCTATGGCAACCATATTATACTGTTAAATCAGATAATCAAGCTATAGGTTATAGCTGAACGAATCATTTGAAATTGAATTCAGATTAAACACAATCGCGAAAGCCATCTCCAGTTTTCAACATAACTCAAAAATAAAAAATATTACAGGAAATGGAAATGTTTCTATTGAAGAAGGATGAGTAGAAGAGGAGACACAAGAGCATAACGCAAGTTATCAAGACTTCTCACGTTCTTCATAGTCCTCGTCGGCCGGATGCACTTCAGCGCTAGCAAGATAATCAAACAACCCATCGCCATTGCCGCTAATCTGGTCTAAAACAAGCACCAACGCCATTGCAAACGCAGGATCAAACCCTTGCTTGACACACAGCATAAACACATCCTTCCCTAACAAGACGTGAGCATCGGGATCCACCTTTCTCCTGATCTCCGCCACGACCACCTTCTTATCATGGTTGCTTCTGTGGTTGCTGTGATCAACATTGCCTTCATAGACAGCGCAGGATCGTTGGTGGAATGAGCCTTCTATGTGGTACTGTTCCCCTAGATTGTTGTACATCTCCACGGTTAAGCCTGAGCGTCCGATTATTGACGATCTCCTGACGCTGAAGATTGGCTTTGAGTCGTCGTGTCTTTCGCCTAAGTAGCCTTCCCATCTTTGGTGAAGACTTGGCCTCTGTTTGCCCAAGAACATCAATGAACGCCAATGTAGATTAGCATCAAGAATCATTAGCTTTAATGTTAAACATAGAAGCAATTACCCTGAGTTTCCAAATTCTTTTCTAAATAATGAAACTTGATTTTGATGAAAAAGGATGCTGATGGACCAAGACACATAACATAAAGTTGAATAATTTTCTTCATCCATGTTATGTTACGAACCGTACTCATTATTCCTCCATCACAAGTTGATTCCACAATTTGATATCACGACTCGAATTCACATGCCGTTTGCCACCGTCACAAAGAACAGAATCATATCGCTTAGTTTATAATATCGGTACATTATCTCATAATCAATTCAAGTCCCTCTGTACTTTAATCATACAATATCTTGTTTTTTGCTTCCACTTTACAGATGGAATAAGTTCCACCAAGAGAAAGAACCTTATAGTACAGCATTAACGTATGTATACAGACTAGCTTTATTCAATTTCTGATTTCTGTTTTCCATATTTGGAACAACCGCATCTAAAATATCATTTGTGATTTGGCATTTCCCAAGCCACAAATGAAAACACAAGTAACTGTAATCATTGGAGCCATAACGAATCAGAAGTTCAATGTTTGTTTGATATCATTTTTTTATTTTATTGATTTATAAAATAGAATTATTTGATATTATTTTTGTTTTTTGTTTTTTATTTCTTAAATAGATAAAATAAAAATAAGAAAAATGATTTTTAATTTTTGTTTTTTGTTTCATCCGAATATAGTATTCAAGATTCTCTTTACACAAATCATTTTATTTTATAAAATAATTTTAATTTTTTTATTGATTTTTTGTTTTTATTATATGTTTTGATTTTTCCTAACAATAATACCAAACAACCTCTTATTAACTACCCTTCAATCAAACCAAAAATTACAAGATTTAAAAAGTACTAGATTCTTTCTAGATATACACGGTTTTAGTTTTATCCTTGTTATCAACAAATATTATTTGTTGAAAACATGGTACCGTTACCTTTCGCCTCACGGTGAGTACGGCGTGACCGACGGCGTCCATGAGAACCAACTCGTCCCTATCGTGAGTGTCGGGCCCGCCATACGAGTCCACACGGAACACGAGGTGTCCCGCCGGATCATAGACGGCGAACCCGTCTCCGGCGAAGAAGAGCGACGTCTTGCAAACCGTCAAATGGGCGCTCCCGTCTTCTTCGAGGTGATTGACGGGAGACCCACTCTCGGCCCTCGGACTCATAGGGAAGAAGATGAAGATGAAGACGAAGACGAAGACGAAGACGAAGCGGAAGTGTGGTGAAAAACAAAGGGGTGTGGAAACGTACGAGGAAACAGAGGAGTTTCTGTTTGCTTTGAGAGTTTGTTGAATGATTTTCAGGGTGATGTTGGGTTTTGTATTTATAGTGTGAGGACTTGTGGTGTGGTGTGGGTTTTGGACATGAATTTTGGGGAGTGTGTATTTGTCTTTGTGGCGTAACTTTAAATAAGTAGGGGTTTAATAACGAGATAAGATGATCTAGTTTTGAGATTAATGGGGGACATAGTTGGGAATGTTTGAGATCTCCATTTGGGTAATCGGTTTTGTGTTCGGAAACATGGATATCTATTTGTGACATGTGAAATCTCTATCCCGATGAAGGTTAGGCCAATGTCAAATTATTGGGTCTGTTATATTATGCTAGTATAATATTAAGGGGTTTGTAAGGTTGATTTAATATATCATAAAAGAAAAGATTTCTGACAAGATTTTTATTTCATTCAATCACTGTTTTAGAATCTTTATAGGAATTTTTTTTATTATATAAAATCAATTAACATGATTGATTTTAAATTAATCACATATTTTCGTAATATTAAGAATGTCAAATTATTACTCACAACACCCCACAATGAAGAAATAATTCTAGATTTAATGGTTATGATTCTTATATGAACTTTATACCCTTCACGTAGGTTTTGTATATTTGCCCTTCATTGAATTACTGTTCAGAATCTTCATACAAATATTTTCTTTTATTGTATAAAATTAGTTGATATAATTGATTTTAAATCAATCTTATATTTTCATAATATTAAATATGTCAAATTATCACTCATAACACCGGACAATGAAGACATGATTCTAGATTTAATGGTTATGATTCCTATGAACTTTATACCCTTCACGTGGGTTGTGTACATTTACCGTACATTTTAACCATAGGATTCTCGTATTCTAAATATGGACACAAATATCAACATAGGCCTTGACATTGTGGACATTATGAAATTTGCTGTTTGTGTGGATAGCATTATTGTGTCGGTGGGGATGTTGACCTGACACATAGACCATTGGTGTCACCCTTGTTTCTCACGCATTAAGCCGTTTTGTTTGTTTGGCGTCGAGAATCTAAAACAGCAATGTAGACTAACGACAATGAACATGTTTAAAAGAGGAAACGAGTTATACAATCATCAAATAATGCAATCATGTTCATTAATATCTAGGATTACGCGATTGTAACCTAACAATACCTTAGATAAAGCAAGAAGGGACGAAAACGTACGCGTAGGATATGACATATGTCGATTGATTTTTCTAAATGACAATATTTTGGAGGGATTATGGTTTCACCTTGGCATACATTGCAAATAGCTTCAGACATATTTATCTGTGTTGATACGATGGATCAATGGACCAGTAGTGAAACTAAGATCATTAGATTGTTAAGGTGATAACCGGCCATGGATATCATTCAACAGAAACGAATCCATTCGACACTCGGATTGACTAAAGCATTATGATCGCTAATAGCATGGATTGATGGATTCTTTCTCTCGAGACCACAATTAAACCAAAAATTAATAACTTGCGTTGTACCGATTACACTAAAGTGACAACTTATGCACATTTATTTTCATCATCTACACACCGATCCTTAAACCTTATTCGTAAGTTCCCTCTCATATCCTACGAGACTAACAACACACACACATAGCAAAAGGCACTTCCTAACATTTTATAGGATTTCTATCTCCTTCACTTCTTTTTTCTTACTCGGATCTCTTGGTATAACCACCCTCAGCACTCCATCCTTCAGCTCAGCCTTGATCTCGTCTAGCTTAGCGTCCTCCGGCACTGCAATGCTGGCCTCATAGTACACCATCTGGTGCTCGTCGTCGTCAGTCTCTTCTCCTTCCGCGGCCTTGTGCTCTCCCGTGACCCTCAGGATTCCATCATGGACCGTGATCTTGATGTCTTCTTTCCTCAGACCAGGGACGAAGAACCGGAGTTTGTAGCACTCGTCCTTCTCCTTTATCCTGGGGATCAGCTGCGTTGGCGCCATGTTCTCGAATAGCCTACTGATGCTCTCTGTTGCATCAAAGAGCGCGTTTGCAAGGCTCGGAGGCAGCATCTCAGTTAGATCTCATCATCAAGAAACAGTACAATAAACTAAAATGCTTGTCGAGGGAAAGCTCCAAATTCATGTAGGTTCATTCGACTCCTTGAATCGAAATGACGGATTTGAAACAATAACCCCTATTTCAACTGATGCTTTCTCAAGTAACAGATCTCAATTATAAATTCCAAATATAGAACTGTTATTCTACGAGCACATATATTGTATATAAACCATCATTTGCTTCATATAGGTCAAGCGAGCATTGATTTATCTGAAATATTGACTAAAATCCCATGTATGTGGAAGCGAAGGGAGGACTAGGTAAGATCTGCATACCGTATATGCTTGGAACATCCAGATCATGATAGGTATCGCGATCACCCTTCCAGAGGCTCCTGTGCGAACCACGACGCCAAGGTAACAAGGACTTCCAGCCCCTCTTCCGACCACCACCACTCCGAACCTCCACTTCCTTATCCTTCCCTTCCAATCCCTTCGACTCCACCACCGAACTCTGCTCCTGGTTAGCATAAATACTCTGATCCGAAGACTTCGTCGAGAACCTATTCAACATGGTGGCCATTAACCCAGCACCAAGCTGCTGCCTAAACTGTGTTGTTCCTCCTCCATTGATTATGGAGGGAGATGAAGCTGAGAGCCTGTGCCTGATCAGAGATGGCATAGCCATGTCTGCTGCGTTTTTCTTGTTCTGCTTCAGTGATTCGTTGTTGATGCAGTTGATGGAAGTATAATAATATGAAGAGGTGGAAAATGGAAGTGTCTATGAGGTTCTAGCACGAGGGAGAGAAAGGTGGCAAAAGGATCTTTATGCTGACGAATTCAGGCAATAGAGTGTTCATGCACCTCCTCAAAGCTTGTAATCTTTTGAGTGGAATTAAACATCTCATTACATCTGGTTTTCAAGACACGATAAAACTATATACGTCTTCCGGTCCTCGATCATGTTCATTACAAGAATAACTCAACCATTGTTATTGTATACTCCCTCCGTCCCATTATTTTTATGAACATTAAAAAAAAAATTAACGATTTAAAATTAAAATTCATAATTTAATCCATCATTAATGTTTCACAACAATATCATAAAAATTTTGAGACAAGAAGTATTATTTTACTAAATCTGGGATAATTTATCCGGGCGTCGGATGAAGTAGAGACAGAGTATATAATTCCGAGCCGTACAAGGATAGTTACCACATATGGAGTCTTTTCTTGCACAGATGAAGGGCGCGCGAAATGGTAAAATCCAGGCAAAAATCCTTTCCGCTCGTACTTTTAAGAACCTCATACAATGAGCATAATAATCAATCAAAGACGGTACTCAATCGTTCTATTCAAAAGGTCTCTGAAAGGAAAGCTTCAACACCGGATCACAATTTACGTACAAGAATCCATCTTTGTATAAACAAGTATATGTGACACAACATTCACGACCCGGAAACATCAAGGTATAATGGTACTTTCATTGCATGCCCAGTAAACTGAAAGCAATTCCTAGTTTTCATGTTTCAATCTCTTTTATGACAACCCGAAAAGGAAAATCTCAATTAATTTTAGCCACAACACTGATAGCACAGAGGGCGTTAGCCAAGAATCTATGCCATTCGAGGATAAATACAGCTGAAGCAGAACGAACAATAAATAGAAGGTGGATGCATGCTCACAGTCGGCACAATGTAGCCGTAAAACAGTTCATCGCCCTTCTTTCAACAAATAAGATCAGGAAACTTATGTCACCTCTTCAATCATACATGCCTTCCTGCTCCCAGATATCAACCAGAAAATCCACCATCTCCTGTTAAAGTTTGCCAAATCCCGTTCAGAAACAACAATGAGGATGGTGTCAGTTAAACATATACTATCATCAACTGAATGCCAGCAAAAAAGATTGGAGGGTTTGGGTATCTCAAAGCTTACAGCAAGAGGGATGGGCTGAGGAAAGGGCTTGTTGCTTCCAAGTAGACTATCGTAAGTCGCGTTCCAACTGCAAAGCAAGAATAATTCAATCAGGCTGAGACGATAGGAGCTGAGAAAAGTACAACCAGCAAGTTCACGAACAAGGAAAAACTGCTTGAAGAACTAGTAGCGTAATACAGAATTGTACAGGACATTATGGCTGTTTAGTTTAGCAGTAAGTGAATGCAGTGTTTGGTAAGCAAATGGAATAAAAATGTCGTTATTGGAGGCATTACCAGCAACATGAGAGGAAAAGGCTAGTGATGGGGAAAGTGATGATGACTATTGGATTCTACAATTCTGCTTACTAACCAAAAATCAAATTCCAGATTGCCGGAATTTCTGATTCAATGTTGCTCTATCTAGAGTACAAACCATAGTCAGATATTCAGACTCCAATTTATCCAGCTTGATCCCAACAAACAGAAAAAGGAGAACGAGGGGAGAGAAGCAGTAGTTTGACCTTATTGCTCATATAGCTATAATATTTACAGGTCGGAGCAAATTCACCGACCTTAACTTTGGTTCTTGCATCTGCAGCCCAATGTTAGAAGGCTTCTTATCACCCACCCAACGCTGCCTCGTCTGGTTCCAAAGAATAAGACCTGATGTGAAACACGTTGGCATCAGATGGGACAAATCATGTCATCCATCGATTGTTAAGACAAAAAATCCAAGTGGAAGGGATATATCATGTAATTAGGAAAGAACATATAACTAGCACTTGCCATGATTTACAAATTCTGAAGAAGCGCTTCCTGCACCAACACCAGCAAGAGGATCATGTGCTTGGATTGATGTACTTATTGATGACATGCTTCCTTGTGACTGTCCTGCACTGTTGTCCATGTCGTACACACTACTAGTCCAAAAATCTGCTGATACAGCAGGAACCTTCTTTGTTCGACCTTGAGTTACCAATTCCTTGGGCTGCTCGTCTGAGGAATCTATTGGTTCGTGCTTAGAACCACATGCAAGACAACCACTGTTCTGTTACAAATTGCATGATTGTTAGGAATCAAGATTCATAAGAAAGATGTTGAATAATATGAAGATTATCCTTTCCTCTGTCACTTTGCTTTGATGCATAATAGATCAGAAGGGGCAAAAATCCTGATTTTTCAGTGAAACGGACACTTGAAACGACAAAATCTTGTACGGAAGTCTCAACATGCCCTCGAAGAGATATACCATCATTCTAGCCAGACGGTGAATATATGCTATAGGTATAAACAAAGAAAGCCAGCCGTTATATTCTACTTTCTCTGCCTCTTCCTTCTGTGCTTCTTCCATCTTAAACATGGTGAGCTACAATAACGTTAATTGCTCAACTTGAACACTATAATCCACAACTAATAACAAGAACAGATCTTGAAAAAATAATTATTATTTGATACCCAAAAAAAAAAAAAATAACAAACCCGGTGGTTTTGTATTTATAGTTAACAAAAAAAGACTATTTAGATATATATCTTATTAATTAACTTATATCTAAAAATAAATCACTGGAAGTTTAAGATCTAAAGCGATTCTTAGATTAGATCATAATATGTCTTAAAAACAAGATAAGATCTTTGAAATTGTTTGCCATCATCCTTTGTAGCTCCTGCTTCAGTATCATTCTCGACTTATGGAATCATAAGGGTTATACCTTAAACTTTCGGAGACAAAAGATAATCGGTGTGCTCAAAGCTCAGGAGTGCAGGTTTGCTTCACTCAAAGTTCATACTTTATCCGCTTCAAAAAAGGATATTTAAGATTGCAACCGAGTTCATGCCCATTTTTATACAATCAAAGCCTTCAATGAAATAATCTAGAAAGTCATCCAAAGGCTATAAAACATGAAAATGCTCTGAAGTCTTGTCTACCTTATACATTTTGGTAGGTCACTGAATCAACAGACAAAACATATAGAAACCCAATCCTCTCAACTTCGAAGAACAAAACGACCTAATCATGCCCGGATCAAATTCTGTTTTCCTTGATATCTCATTGCATGCTTCAAAGATCATGTGAACATCGCAAGACACCTCTTTTTCCTTACAAAATCATCATTTTCCACCAAAGAAACTGATTTTGAACCCAAAATTGTTACAATTTCACCCAAAATCGACTCAAAGGCAAGAGATTCATCAATACAATCTCCGATTTCAGCCTCCATATCAGTACCAATTCATGACTTTCTCCACAAAAAAAACATCTTTCACACCTCAAATCAGCCAAAAAACCAAAAATCACAAGTCTCCTCGTTTTCAACGAAACAATTTCGACTCCATCAAACCCTAAACCAACAAGAAGCTCAATTTGCCACGGAATCAAAATCGATCGAAGACCTTACCCCATTCATACAGTATGATCACAAAATCGATCGGCGATAAAATCGGTCGATCGATCGCACCTCCGATCGGGAAACGGCGACGGTGGCGACTCCGATCTGGTGACGGAGACGATGGCTGCTACGACCTGATGATGGCGACGACGGCAATGATGACGAATCCTCCTCGCAGCAGCTCCTCCTCTTCTTCCTCTTCGTTTTCAGTGATCGATCGAAGAGGAAGAAGAGAGAATCGGAGACGATGACGAAGCTGCTATTGCTGGTGATCGGAGACGGATAACGGCGGCGACCAAGACCAGAGAAATGGACAGAATATGATTGGGCTTGGTCTGTGGGCTATTGCCGGATTTATATTGGGCGGGCCAGGGGTTTCAATTGGGCCTGCTTGGTTCTGGGTTTTCGAAGGGCTTTTGGATGAATGTTTGTCAACTTTGGGCCCAATACGACAATATCGCTGACTGGGAAAAGCACGACAAACAGAAACAAGCGGAACAAAAAGGAGGGAAAAGGGTCTTTGGTTACACAACTTCTTAACCAGATTTTAATATTATATTAATAATAATAATTTATTAATTTTTATTATTTTTAAAGTAATTGTTGGTAAATTTTTTCAGCTAAATATTTTATAAATTTTGTTGTTAAGTTTATATTTTAGGTAATTTATTAAATATAATATATATGATTATTATAATTTTGAATTAAATATGTATATTAATTAAGATTATTGAAAAAAATATGTGAAATTTTATACTGATTCATAATTTATAGAAAAAATAACACGATATTAACTTTTATGAAAAAATATATTATCCAACTTTGGTTTTAAGTTTTTAATAATCATATAAATTTTTTGTTTGATAATTTGTGATGGTAACTTAAAATGAAAATAAAAAAAATCATGAACTATTTATGTTTATTTTTTTTAATTTTTATTTATTACTTTTATTTTTTCACACATATTTAAAACATATTAGATTATGAAAGATAGAGAGTTAATTATATTAAAAATATTTAATTTAGATTTTAGTCCTTAAATGAAAGAGTAACCAAATTTGATGTGAAAAAAAAAAATTTGTACCAAAAAAGATAAATTAAACTTTATATTTTTAAATAAATTATGCCGATCAGATGTACTGCTGTAAAACATGACTGATATCTTGAATTGATGTTTTTACTTTTTTTGACTTTAATAGCGCATTTTTTCCTTAACTTATTCCATTTTCGAATAATTATTGTGTTTAGCTATTGTATCATTTATTTTGTTGAAGATATATCATAAAAGGAATGATTGATTGGTTTATTTTTCATATTGAGTCAATATTATTGGTTGTGAAAACTCATAAACAAATAATTAATCACTATAGAATATTATATACATGAGCAACCAAATTTGATATCAGACTTACATACATAGTGTTACATTGTTTTGGTCAAAGCAAGCGATAATAAACATGATCTTGATTGGGGTTGGAACGGCAATTTGTGTCATCGAACCGGAATTATCCGCTTCTAATTAAGCAAGTTCCTTATGGCTCGAAGACATGGTCGAGGTGAAACCAAAATATTGTAGGAGTAATTTTAATCACGAGATATACGTGATGGTATATCTATAATTTGACATCGAACTATAAAAATAGTGTTCTAATCATGAATCAAAACTGATGCTAAAATAAAACTGAGCTAAAACTGATGTTATAGTTGGAACCAAATATAAGTGTAGCTATTTTTATAACATCATCAATCTTGACTATTTTTTTTAAAGTATTTTCACTTTCAAAAAATTAACTGTGTTTCATAAAAATTAGTAGAATATAAGGATAAAAAATTGGATGAAAAAAGGATGAGTATGATTTTGAAAATTATAAGACGTGTAGTAAATTTTGATGAAAAATTTATAAAAAATAACTTTAATATTTAAATTGTATTAGATAGAATATAAAAGAAGAGATGAGACAAAATTTGTTGAAACTGAAATCATCTAAAGAATTTAATAATTAATATTAAAATTATTTTTTAATATCAAATTATAATAATAACTATATTTATTTCAACATCAAAGTTACCCTTACTCTAAATAATAAGTCGCTGGCTGGCTGCTATACATAATATATACCTGCCGACAATGAATATTCCAAGTCCCGGCGTTTCATAGGTCCCATCCCTAAATAAATTTGTATCTGCGAAACAAAGAACTACTAGTACACGCTGTGATTGCCATACTCGGGGGAAAAAAAACGGAACAAAATGAACTACAGATTCCAACATCAAATTGTATAAACAATTAAACTTACGAATAATGTCAACCACATGATTCCCAATTAAACAATCCTACTATTTACATCAAAATATTCAAGAACATGCACTTTTCTTTGCACCACTAATTGTCAACTATCAACATAACCACAACATATTCACACCAACCCAATAAAACCCAAAATCAAATATACCATCATCACATCATAATTATATACCCGACCACTGATCTTGATTATGATCAGATCAATATGAGCACTGCATCCGATTCCAATCCCATCGGTCCCTCAAGATCCCCTGATACAATGCCACCCTATTCGCCGGCATCCCTGCCATCTCCGCCGGAGCCTCGCTCCTACACACCACCTTCCTCTGCTTCGTCTTCATCGTCGTCGTGGTTGTCGTCTTGGTCTTCTTGGAGTTCTCCGTGATCACGTCGGCCGCAAACTTCACCTTCTTGTTCTTCCTTTGCTTCCTTTTCTCGCCTGTTAAACATAGGACAGAAATAACGTTAAGTGATCAACTTTATCAAAAGTCTGAACAATCACGTTATTCAGATACGTAACAGATAAGTACCAGATAAGAGGCAGGAGCGGAGGGGTGGGATGGTTGTGGTGGTTGATTGAGATGTCTGGTGGGATTTGGAGCGGGAGATGAGGATCACGGCCATGGCGACGGCGGAGGTGGCGGCGAGGACGATGGCTTGTGAGCTGAGAACAGACGACATGATTTGATTGAAAGTCAAGAAATTGTATCGTGAGTAATTGGTTATATAGAAAATTGGTTAGATATATATTGTTGGTGTGTTTAAAGATATGATAACGTGTTGAATCCAAATAAAAAATAAAAAATATGACAACGTGGTAGTTGGGTTAGTGTACGTTGAAATTATTGGATGTGTATTGATTAAAGGTAAAACACTGATTGAAGATATGATATTAGTTGGAGTTTCGGATTTATCTTAATTCTAAATTATGAGTTTCATAAAGATAACAATGTAAAGATAACATAATTCAAATACTCTCTCCTTCTTGTACTATATGCATCATTTTCAAAATCACATTTGTCGAGGTGAAATTTGACGTGTATCGTATAACGATCAAACGTCTTGTTTTTAAAAAATTATTATAAAATATTAATGATAATTTAAGTTATGTATTTCAGTTTAACGTCAATGACAAAAAAAATTTACGTCATTAAAACGACAAACGAATACATTGAAAGAGTATCACGTCTAATATAGGACCGAAGAAATAATTGTTCCATAAAGATTTTACTCCCGATAACTTTTGGGAAATCATGATTTCATACAAGATCAACCATTAAAAGTTCATAGAGTTTTGACATCGGCCTTGACGTTTTCATAGAACAAGTTAATGATTGCATAACCCTTTGGTTGTACCCAATGTACCAAATGGTCCAAAGTTGCCCAGCAGCATGGGCCTACTTGGAAGACACTTCGAGGACACTATAGAATATACCAAACCAAATTTTCGATATCCAAAAAAGAGCGAAGGGGTTCACTAGAAACAGCGAGAACCAGTCATCCACACAAAAAATTAGGAGAGGGGAAGAGCGGTTATAACGTGTTTGGTATCGATCTTGTTTACACGTAATAGCATTTCGTGTTGAATGTGTTCAATTCAATAGGACGGAGTCACTCCGTACTAATTAGAACAATAGTACGGACATATCCTTCATTGGGATATCTCGACTCATGTAATCACTTGAATCTCTTCTTTTTTTTTCTTTTTTTTTTGTGTTGATATGTTTATTTCAGAATACTGTTTAGATCAATGTTTGTCTATCAATATAGGAACTTTTTAGCGAGTTTGCTGCATGTGTCATTAGAACACGAACTATGTCGCGAAAGTTCGGTGTTCATGAGCGGGATGCTTCCACAAAATTGTCCAAACGCTATACCATCAAGATGGTCCTTTTCTTTGGCTAGCATTCTGGCAAAATCTCATTTCCAAGTTGTTTCATGTGAAATTGTGATGCAAAACGCATGAATGTGACTATGCATTTTCTTGTTAGTGGGGGTTATAGTGGTCGTGTTGTTTCTCGAAGCAAAAAAGAAACACAAGAACAGTACAAAACATGAATGGTCAAGAGGCGTAACACGCAAACAAAAGCAACCACTTCATCAATTTTGGTGTTTACATACTTCAAGTGGTACTAATAAAAAACGAAGGGGTCGTTGACCGGTGACTCCTCCTTTCCCGGAGATTTTATAACGTTTTAATTTTTTATACGTTTATATAAAATTTGATATTTATATAATAATGATCAAATATATTTTTTTATTTTATAACATAAACAATGATTTGAACCGACACACGAATTTATGTGTGTATTGAATATGTGTGAAATTTAATAAAGAAAGAATATTTTTTTAGTGATGTGATTTTATTATAACCGTTGTGAGGAAAGATAATGGATATATTATAACAAATGATAATTGATTTGATATTTTTTATGTGAAAAAATTATTAAATATGATATGTTATATATATTTTGAGACGATTCAAATTGACAAATGTTACTTGTATTATGAAACGAAGGGAGTAATTTTTTGTAAATTTATCGTGAAATATCAATGGGTATGTAAATTATTTACTTCAATCTAATACATATTACAAAAAAATTGGACATGATTTGATATAAATACGAAATCTATATTTATACGTATAAAATAATATAAAATATCTACCTATTACAAAATTCAATATTTTGGGAGGGAGAGAATACTTACTTTTGTCTAATCACAGGAGTATAAGAGTATAGATAAGATTACACTCCATCCCCCACAAAAATACCGATAATATGAGGAGGAGATCTTCTCGCACAACATCAAATGGTATAGAAATTTGCCAATACAGTATCCATTGCCATAGTTTATCAAAAGAGCCATCCACGGCATATCTAAGTGAACCATAGCTCAAATAACATTTCTAGTCTCACTATCAGTTTCAAAGAAGACACAACTTAAGCGAAATCCGGAAGGGGCGATATCTAAGAGGATCGTCAGAATCTAGTGATCTTCAACTCAGATCACAGGATGCTACTACAAGAGTCAAATTTAACAATAACTAAGTGTATTTTTATAACTCCCATAATAGATAAGTGCTACGTAATATTTAATATCCTCAAAAATAGATGAGATCTAAAAAAAATCTAGATTTACGTATAAATATATCATTTTTAAAGGATAGTTTTAATTAACTAATTACAATACTATCAAAATTTTTCATCAAATCACTGTGCAATGGGAATAAAATTTTAAAATAGTACCTTTGGGATTCTTCTTTTTTTTATTGATAGAATGATAAAAATTTTACTACCAATTATCTCTTCAAAATCACATGAGTGAGGTGCATGATTCCTACGATCATGTCGTGAGGATAGGCGGAAGGTAGTCGGATTTGGCACCAAGTACCTTAGCCTTAGTGTCGGGGAAGAACTCAAAGCCAGGCAACTCCGTGATATCTCCCTCGCTCGTGATTCCAACTGGGTACCTGAGCAGGTGACCGGGAAGATCGCGTTCCAGGAACTCGCTTGAATAGAGATCCCAGTATTTGTCAACGACCTGGTTCACCTTCTTTACGCAGCTAACGCTTTCAGGATGATTGAATGAGTTGTCCAGCATGCCGAGGTGCTCGTACCATAGAGCCATTCTGAAACCATGAACTTGGCCTCGGGCTGGCTGATGAGTCGCCAGATGATGTGGCTGGTATGCTCCCATGGCTATCTCGGAGTCCCTGGCGCCATCCATTGATCTTTGGTTGATGTTGGCTGAACCAACAATGATGTATTCATCGTCCACTGCAAAATAATAGTCATCAGCAAACATGAAACTCGAGAGAGAATCATTCTAGCTCACGATTCTATGATTAACATGTTATAGCAAGGTAGAATATGATTTCCTGCATACCAATGTAAGTACCTATTGATGAAAACATGTACAGAGAAATGACATCGGATATCCACATTACCTATCATCATCTTTGAATGCACATAGATCATGAAACGGCGAGCATGCTGTGCTCTCTCATAATCTGAATCAGGCTCAGGCTGCTCTGTAGGTTCATTTTCTCCACTCCTCTTCACCTCTCGGTTAGCGAGGCAGAAAAATGTCAGATAGTTCCTTGGGTCCTCCTGAAGACCCTTGGCACGCAAGGCTCCAATAACATCCTTGTACATCATAGTCATTGTCCTTCTTTGCCAGTCGAGTATCGCCTGAACTGACCCACTCTCGGGAATACCCTCTGGCCACATCGGGAGAACTACGTAGACAGTGAACCTTTCCCCGGCCTCAATCTTGCTTACAATCTTCAATGAGAGTTCCTTTGGGATCAAATGCAAAGCACCAATGTCCTCAAGCTTAATATCATCCGAATGATCCCAAGAAAAACAACTTCCAAGAAAATATTGATTCTCGATATATATGAAGTTCTTTGCACGTCTGATAGCATGAATATATGCATCTTGGATGCTTCGGTCAATAATATTATCTTTGCCACTGACAAGCCCTGCCCTGGCTGCATCTTCAGGTGTGTCAGGGAAACCAAAAGCAGCGCCACCGTCAATAGATCTAAATAATTGAACATTCCATGTTTCAGGATCCTCACGGAATGTTACTGGTGATGGTCCAATAAGATCATCAAGCTCTCTAAGTGGCACAAGGATATCTTTTCCACCCTGCTTTCTCCATCTCTGCTCGAAGTTAAACAAGACATCCCAAGCAATAGGTCCTTCAAGTCGGGAATGGATATCGTGCCATGGCTCTCTAGGACCACCTTTTGTGATCGCAGCACCAGGGAAGTTCGGTTGGTGGAAGTCATCGTGATGTGCAGTATCAAGAGTCCTGAAAAGAGAATGGAACTGAGTGTCATACCTCCCATCACAAAGGTCGATACCCCCAACAAAGCTGACGATCCTTCTGTTATGGGATCCACCTCCAGGCATCGCACTGTCGACCACTACTATCTTCTGGTGATGAGTGAACATCGTAGAGATTTGTAGATCCTGAACAATGCTGCCGCCGTTATCAGGATTACGGGGGCACAGGACACAATGGACTTCAGTCTCCCTGAAAGAGTTCTCAGTTTCTTCGTCATGTGTTGCCATCAAACCATCCTTTTTCAATGAGCCAACAGAAGTGCGGTCATCCCATACGAGCATGAGGACTTTCACACCTTCATTTGCTTTCCTCTTCAACAACTCTCCAAGGGTAGTTTCTCCACCCGACTTCGGCCTTCTTTGATCTCTGACCAAAGCGATTTCCGTATACACAGACCAACCAGTAATATAAATCAAATGCCTCGCATTACTGATGGCATCAAAGACATCTTCCCAGCATCTATGAGGCTCATACTTCTTGCCACCGGAAAGAGTGATTTTTGGGATGAAGTTGTCAGGCACATGAGCATCCTGGTACAGAGAAACTTTACATCCAGTCCTCTGAGGGAAAAAGGTGTAAGGAACACCAGGATACTTGGGACTTCTAATTCCACGACCCCAGTTACGCTCTCGAGAAACATAGAAAAACTGCAATTTCGCATGGATCTTAGCACCATTATCCAAAGGATTCCTATCCTCATCGCAGATACTGAACCAGTTGTCCACCTCTTCCCCATCAAGAAGGTCTCGGACAGGAACATACGCTCTTCCAATTAAGGTTGCACCAATAGGGTTGTTATCTTTAACTGTGAATATGACATTTGAAGCCATATGGGCACAGTACACGTGAAAAGACTCGTACCACCTGGGATTGGTGGGTTCATTTTCAATCATTCTTGTCCGTCCAACCCTGGCCTTCTCGAGATCGATGGTAGCATACATTTTTGGAGTTCCTTTCCCAATCCCAACTTTTTCTTCGACGTGCGCCATTAACTGCAATGAGGTCCAAGAGTAAATATGAAGAGGAAAATGAAAGTTTCCATAAAATATGGCCTTTGAAGAAAGAAAAATAACAATGTCACTATGAACGAGCATAACCTCACAATTTATAACTAGAAAAAAGGAGTGCATTATTGATTTTACGCTATGATCTTTCATCCTTCCAGAAATAGTTGTCCATGCTAAAGAAAAGCAACTCGCGACAGAGAGATCAAACATTGAACACCACGACTTGATTAAACAATAAGCTATTTCTCTTATAAAACTGACTACGACTTTTTACAGCAAAATTTGCTAAAGCAAACACCAGATGCTCAAGAATCGTATCTTCATAACTTAAGTAGAATTATAGAAGAACCAAACTAGCTCCAACGAACAGACAATCACCATTTTTCGAAAGAAATACTAGAAGATTATGCTCATCAAGAGACACGTAATGATTTTCTCATCACAAAAGAATCAATCTATTCGTCCACCAAGGAACTAAATCTACCACATCAGACAGCTCAAATAGGCCATAATGAACACTAAAACAAGGGATATAACAACAGAGCTAAAAACAGAACATTGAACGTGAAAAAGGGTTCCAAAATCCAAACCATATACCTTGCGGAAGACACCTGGATCGCCATCATGATGTAGATCTTGGGCCTCAAATATAGTGACATGAAGTGTTCCATGAAGTGATATTAGAGCCATTTCTCGACTTCAACTACATTGCAAAGGTAAGAAACAACATAGATGACATAACTCTTTGGTATTACTAGCATTCACCATCTAGTGTTAAAGAAACAGAAAGGAGATTAATACACATCAAAATAATGCAAGAGTGTTCCCGGTTCACCGCAACAGATTACTCCACTAAAACTAATCGCGTCTTTGATCGTGAGAACTTCAAACAAGAAAAATTGGATCACGATCAAAATAACTAATGCAACATCTCAGTACTCACATAATGCACACCACAAAAGAGAAATCAGGCTAACTGCCTGCTCACACTGCAGGGCTGTGGCCTCACAGGGACCAGTAAGGCACTCATACTAAGGATCGAGATTGCACATGACTTCTTATATTGAGAATCATAGGATCAGATTGGCACATGTGAAACCTTATTGTACACTCGGATAGAATCACATAGTCACACTTAATATTCCGCCTAGCTTGCACTAGTTAAGTAGCTACGACCTAAACCACAAAGCTCAATACTATCCGAAAACCCATGTAAATTGGGGTCTAACCCTTCAAAAGCATACTTATTTCGAGTCTAACCCTTCAAAGTTGATAATTACAGAAAGAGGGACGTATCTTATGTCCATTGTAAATTGGAGTACGTAATCTGAAACGGGAATAAGGAATGATTCCATATGACACAAGTGCCTACACTAAAAAACAAATAAAATCCAATGACTTGAATTAAAACAAGGACAACGAGCACTAAGATTAGATTATCCACGTTCCAATGCCAGACGTGAAGCCATGGTGTCTAAACACAAATGTAGCAATCATGCCACAAATACTCTACCCGCTTCGAATGCGCGCCTAATTTTAACGGAATGTCATGAAAATGACCCATTCAGGAGTTGTCAACCTCCACCGAAACATCACCATGCATCATTTCCACATCGACAAACCCTAGACAAAACAAACCAGCGTATCCCAATCTTCCGAATCAAAATCCCCACATTCCAACAACACAATCACACAACCAACAGAACACACCCACACCAAATCCACCGAACCGATCGGGCCGCGCTCGTCATCAACGACTCTAATCATTGTCACCAAACGGATCGAGAAACAAAGAACAACACCAAACCGAAACCGTATCAGAAACAACAACGACAGCAACAAAGACGAGAAGGAAATCAAAATCTCACAGTGATCGAGGCCCGACGAAATGTACCGGTTCTGTTCTTAGGGTGATGAAGGAATCGGGTCGGGTCCGAGCGTGAGAGGAAGTGAAATGAGGGCTGGGGAGTGTGAGCGTGAGTGAGTTACTAGTTTCTCTTGTTTGTATTTTTGTGAGTGATGATGAAAGACGTGTGTGGAGATCCGATTTCCGTGACATCGATGTGGACCAAACTCGAGTTTATGTAGCGAAAAAATAGTCCCCGTTTTTGGTATGTAAACCAAGAAAAAGGGTCATGGTCCAAATTCCAAAACAGGAATGAGGAGTTTCTTTGCAGTTTATTTTGAATCCATTTAAATAATATTTTTTTATTTTATTTAAATTATAATATTTTTTTGGATTGTTTTATTTAAATTATAATATTTTTTTATTTATCAATTTTTTTCATATAAAAATATCAAATTATTCCTATTTTATATCACATCAACTCACTCATCATCATTTCTCTTTTTTTTATCTCACACACACATAAGGATAAAATTATCATTTTTTATTAATCAACACACATATAAATTATCATATAGAATCAAATCGTTACAATTTGATTGGAATAGAAAGAGTATTATTTTTGTTCATATAATGAATGGATTGAATTTTTTAGAATGAATTTCTTAAAAAAAACTCCCAAGGTGCTTTATTTGAGACTTTTTTGTTTTTTTATACCTTCATTTTCTAATTCTCATTATGTTATGAAGTCAGTTTTTGTAATATGATATATTTGAAAAAAAAATGAAAAAAGTATGGAAACAATTGTAGTTATTGGTTTTTTTTTTTTTTTTTTTTTGTTGTGACAAGTTGTGAATTAAAATTATGATTGTATTAATTGGGAGTTCTTTAATTTTTTTTATTGTTTCATTAATATATGATCTTAAACAAACATAAAACATGGGGGAGAATGATCACGGTTGATTTTGATAATGTTAAATACAATGCTAATGTATTTAATATCTTTGATTTTCTTTTATAAAAATGTACTTGTCTATACACAAACATAATAGAAAATAGAGCTAGTCCACTTAAAAAATATATCATAACCATATTATTTAAATAGAGCGCAAGAAATCTCCTGAAATATTCAACCTAGCGGAAAAAGAATAACAGAGACAGAGGCGTGTGAACGAGATTACGCCAGAAAATGATCCTCGCTGTGTTGATCGCCAATGCCGAAGGCAACATCTTAGTCGAAAGGTTAATTTCTGTACTTAAAAATTGTAATTTCTGCACTTCCCAGTAATTAAAAACATAATTTTAATCTCCTACAGCTTTGATTATTCGTTATTGATTGTGTAAACGATATGAAGTATCAATAGGGTTTAACTTTCGGTTTAGTAGTTTAATTGCATTAGTATTGATCCATCTCAAAACTAGATCAATCCGAGATTAAATGATAGATGGAATGTTGCAGTCGCTTATCATGTGGATTTTGGTTGTCATTCATTATCGTGTAGTTTGCATGTACATAGTACTGATTACTGAATGATGTGGAATAGAATCATTGTTAGAGACAAATATGTTCTTCTGTAAGCAACTCTAAATTAATCACTGTAAACATAAGTATCGATGAGGCCTATGCTGGATTATGAAGGTAGAGGACCATCTTGCTTAGACGCCAGTGATGTATTGGATTCTTTTATGATACTGTGTAGCACTGAATTGATAATCGACTGAACTCCATTGCATTACAAGTAGAAGTTTATTAACATCAGAACAATAACTCATGCAGCTTCTAATGTCCTGTACTGAGGCAACTTCTCTTTTACTGAAAGTCTATACTTGCCCAGTCAGCATTGTGTTTCGTCCTTGATGATCTTTGCGTGATTGTAGATTCAATGGAGTTCCTCCCCAGGAGAGGCTGCACTGGCGTACGTTCTTAGTAAAGCTAGGGGCAGACAACATCCAGGGAATCAAGAATGAAGAGCTCCTCCTAGCGACTCACAAGTGAGTAATTCATTTGTTGAATCAAACACAATCCATGGAACCGCACCTTGTATTCCCTTTTTGCATCATCTGCTTGCCCTGGTTCGTTTTAGCCTTTGCTTTGTACAAATAATGTTTTAGAGATTGATCCCTTGCTTTATGACCTTGTCGCTTTCCTCTTCAGATCGACTTATATTGTCTATACAGTTTTTGGAGATGTCAGCATATATGTTGTCGGCAAAGACGAGCATGATGAACTTGCATGTTAGTACACTTCTGCATTCCTTGATTCGAAAATGTTTGCTGATAACATCTGTCGCATAGACAGGCTGTACTATCCAATTGCTGTAGATGTTGGTTCTTGACATTGTTCTCCTTTTTGCTATTGAAGCAAAGAGAACAATGTTGTCGAAAACCACGGGGTGCTGAAGGCTGACTTCCATGCTTGAACTTCTATTTGTTATGTATCACTTTACTGGCATAAAATAAATTCTTTCAGGATTGCAATCTGACATTTTTCCTCTTATTTGCTTTCCATCCTATGATCCCAGTGTCGGAGATGATATACGTTATCATGGCATCCATTAAGGACGTGTGTGGGAAGTATCCTACAGAGCGCCGTTTCCTTGACAAATATGGCAGGATTTGCTTGTGACTCGATGAGATTGTCTGGAAGGTATGCTCTAAGCTCGTACTGTTATACCGGCTCACTGGCTCCATCAGGTGCAACACTCACCATGGAACCTGTAATATACCTAGTTCAATACAAGTTCAATCTTATAATAAGAAGCATTTTCAAAGACGTGCTTGTCGTGCCCTAGATGGTAATGATCAAATATTCAACAGCTATGCATTCTATATTCGAGCTGAAATAACATTTGATAATTGATAACCATTTGACCTCATTATTGTAATATTGGTAATGGTCCAGGGGCTGGCGGAGAACAGGGAGATTGACCGGATCAAGAGGCTCATCAGATTGAAACCTCCAACAGAATTCTAATCGACAGGCGTCCTCATTTCTTTTCGGGGAATTAAGTACGCTCCCTTAATTCTTTTCATTCATCGCTTGGTATGACGTACTTCTTCCTTGATTGCTGTGATGCTGTCGCAGTAGATGATAAGTTTGTTGTAGAATCTCAAAGCTGATATCATGTAAGATTGCTGCTGTACGTGACTTGCTGAATAACACTTACAGTCCAGTTTAATTTATTCATGAGAAGATGTACACGCCCAACCTACAGCAATACTAATTTGGTTGCAATTTATAACAAGAGATCGATGTTTCCATCACAGGTAACAAGCACGAGTGATATGGCAGTAATACAACCATCCATCCAACCGTAAAAACAAACACAAATATTCAGTGCACGAAACATATCATCGACAAATAATACTATGGGAAAGATGCATGATAACGAGAATCATTTTCGTAATCATTTGAAAGCTCTCATATTTAATCGTTGATATCTACAGGAAAATGATATTTCTAAGGATTAAAATGATGCATCCAGGATAAAACTTTTCATATATTTTTTGGATTAAAAATTCTTTTTTTCACAAAATGTCTTGAATGTAACACATAAAACCTTGAAAATATCAATTCCCTATATATATTATCTATTTTATTAAAAATAGATAGAATAACAACCATCAGATAATCCTATTTGAAGTGATAATCGGAGTACATAATACAGTCAAATTGTAAGTAATCACATTTACCCTGCTTTCCAGTAGTCCTGCTCTCTATCTTCTTCGTATCGTCTCGCCATCATCTGCTGCTTCACTCGATCAACGATTCTCATACGTCTCGTGACGGTCACCGACCACACACACTCCATTCAGATTCCGATTACGCACTCGAAATTGACCGAAATTCACCACGCAGATGAATTTCTAGGGTTTGAAGATTTCCCAATTCTGCAAATTGGACAGCACTCGGCACTCGATTATCAGATGTCCCTCGGCTTGTATTTTGGACACCAAAGCACCTTTCACAGGTAAGCCATTCATCAAAACTATTCACTCTCTTGAGCGTAATCCCATCAAAGGCGTAGGCAACGACCCATTCAATCCCGTCACTACACTCATACTCATTGTTAATTGTTTTTTAAATTAAAACCCAAAGGTTACAAACTTCTGTAACTTGGGGAATCACACAGAGGTCAAGCCCCTGCTTTGTTCATTTACCTACAAGGGTTATTGGAGCGAAGAAGCGGCTAGTCTATTCTATGGAGTTGGGGAAGGATGGTAATGTGGTTGGAGAGAAAGATGGTGTGATAATTGTTGATCATGGATCTCGCCGACGAGAATCTAACCTTATGCTGAGTAATGCTGCTGAACTTTCGGTTCTTATTTCGATGTGTGAGAAAATGTCTCGGTTTTTTTTTTTATAAATTAGTTTCGTTCTATTATGTGGTGATGGTGTGATGCTTGGATTGCAGATGAGTTTGTTGTCATGTTTAAGGAGAAAACTGGATACCCGATTGTCGAACCTGCTCATATGGTAATTTCTGCTGCATCTTAGATCCCACTATTCTTTCTGGTAGCTTTCTTTCAGCTTTGATCTGTCATGGCCGTTAAACAAATGTTGGTGAATTGTCAAGTTTCTTGTCTCGTGCAAGCGCTTGTTGCGTTCTTGGAATCAAATGAATTGTCAACTTTCTTGTATCGTGCAAGCGCTTGTTGGGTACTTCTCATTTTGATTCGAAGACGGTGATATATGGGCAGCTCGGAGCTGTTGCTTTTATGCCTGATTTGATTATGGCTTTTGGTATCTCTTAGTTGTTATGTGAGCTTGATAAGGACTTGAACTGCTGTTGAATGTGCTTGCTTTTAATTAACCTTTAGTGTCCCAAGTATTCCTGTCTTTCGTTTTTTTTTTTTTTTGGATAACTCCTGAGCTAATTCTTCCTGAAGCTGCTTAATATGTTATTGTGGGTCCGGCAGCGATGAGGTAAATAAAAAGTGGAAACTAAACTCTTGAACCTTATTTGGTGTGCTATGATTATGACTAGAAAAAGCTCAGGGGATCATAGAAGACGCCCATAGAGAAAATTTCTTGCCAAGTTTGTCTGTTTAGCATGACGCTAGAGCTTATGTACACCAAAGCTGGTAGCTTATGAAGGAAGCAGAGGGTTTCAGACTTCAGCCATCCTCACTGTCATCACTCTGACTCTGCTTTCAAAACCGTTACTTTAGCATCGTTGTGTGGCTTAGTTGTAGTGCTTAGTTCATACAGCTTGGTGAGAGTTACCTAAACTGTGTTCTGAGTTGATGTGGATGATTATTCTGATGGCTTCTGGGTTGTCCAAACTGTTGAAATTCTGTTTCTAATCTTCAAGTATATTTATTTTGCTTGTCAGGAATTAGCAGAACCAACAATAAAGGATGCATTTGGTATGTGTCCAAAAGGGAGCAAATCGTGTAATTATCAGCCCGTTTTTCCTCTTCCCTGGACGGCATTGGCAACAGGTTTACGAAGGCTTTTTTGATTTGCGTCTTACAACAGAAGTACACATGTTCATAGGGTCACAACGCTTAACCACCTAATCTATTGGTATCATTCTGTAGGATATCCCATCGCTTGCTCATGATGCTGCAATGGATCACCCAGATGTGTCATACATTGTTACAGCACCTCTCGGCCTACACGAGTTACTAGTCGTACGATCCCTCTTCTTTAAGTATTTGTTGTATCCAAAAACATGTTCTGTGTATCTTTGATCATTAGTCAAAAGACTCAAACCATTGCTCCTAATCCACTCGAACTGTGAGATGGATCTTCTGGCTTCAGATACCCTGTGAGACGAATGCGTTGCAGGATGTGCTCAATGATAGGATCAGATATTGCCTGAAACATGCTGCCGGACAAGAGAGTGAATGTTCGGTATGCGCAGGCACAGGCAGGTGTCGGCTCATGACAACACTACAGCATACTAGTCAAAATGATCATGGAAGCAGTGGATGACAGTAGTCACTGAAAGCCTGAGCCCCTCCTTGCCAGGAGCGTGGAGACAGGATGCAGTTGGAGCTTCTCCATATGAAGGATGAGAATGAGATCCATCTGAAATCTTCGAGACGATGGTGCTATGCTGTTCTATGTATGCTTTAGCATTCTCTATTCCAGTTGTAGGTAGGCAATTCCTGCTCTGGACGACCTCACTACCTTTTCTTGTCTAGGTTGCTTGTGAGTTCATTTGGTCTGTAGATCCTACCATGTACATATCCGATATGGTTCCGTTCCAAGTGATTGATGTTTTATTGAAAGCCTGTTGATCGTACCGTGAGCATGTAGCTCACAAACTCGAATTTGATATTTATAATATCTTATTTTCATTCGCTGTAATATCCTAAGATAGACACCTATTTTAACTCATTCTCTCTCTTGAAACTAAACAGAAAAGCGTCACCAGAGAAAAACGCGCCAAAACAAACTACAGGGGCCTTAGCTTCAAACTCTCCTCTTTCTCTTCTTCCACCAATCTCCAGAGTTTCATATTCCCTTTTTGTTCCCCTCGATCGGCGGCGATGGGGAAAAGGCCGACGTATGACTTGGAATACGCGGCCCATGGCGGGGCTGCCTACTACGTGGTCAGCACAGCTCCCCCGCCTCCAACATTCGATCAGGTACCATCAAGGAAGCCATGGGTGGCGTGGCTGGTGCCGCTGATCTTCCTGATCGACGTGGCCATGTTTGTGTTCACGATGTACGAGAACAATTGCCCTGAGACATTCGAGGAACCTAAGCAGTGCTTGTTTCGGGAGCAGCTCGGGAGGTTCTCGTTCCTGCCTCTTCAGAAAAACCCCCTCCTTGGCCCTGCCTCCATCACGTATGTATGCCGTCATAATTCTGCTTCGCAAATTTATTCATTTGTTGTCTTTTATCCTGTCTCGTGTTTTTAATTTTTCTACCATAGATGGTTCAAACAAGGGGTACTCAAATACTAATCGGACAGTCATTGCTGGGTTTTCTTGCTTTATGTCTATAATCGCATTTGCGCTTATCCTTATTGTTTCTGAAGAAAGGGATAGGCTACGCTAAGTCAGAACACTTTTGTGGTTTGTTCATGGGCATAATGAGAAGCAGCAATTTATGGATTAAGAAGTTTGGCACAAGATAGCGGCATGGAATAAAAAGGCGAGGTTTAGTCTGTTAGTCGGAAATCACGAGTCACGACAAGGGTGTTCTGGTCATGGGTTTGAGTCTCGGGGTGGGGCTGCATGCCAAACCATTTCCTGAGAGAAGGAGATAGCCTTGCTCGCAGGGAGTGAAAGACAGATTGCTTTTAGAAACATGGTTGGCGAATCATTTTAACTTGAGCAAACATAGTGAGGTA
Source organism: Drosera spatulata (assembly GCA_035668315.1). Classification (NCBI taxonomy): domain Eukaryota; kingdom Viridiplantae; phylum Streptophyta; class Magnoliopsida; order Caryophyllales; family Droseraceae; genus Drosera; species Drosera spatulata. The sequence continues at coordinate 9,096 of JAOVYX010002123.1, read as the reverse complement.
CAAGATGTTTGAAATTTTTGAACTGGTTTCACCTATATGTCTAGGCTGCAGAGGCTAGGAGGTCTCCAGCTACAGCTGGTGCAGCACGGCGAATCCTGGAGACTCCTCTCTTGCTTGTGGCTACATGCTGGAGCCGTCCACTTGGTCGCAAACATGTTGAGTCTCCTGTTCATAGGAACCCGCCTCGAGGAAGAGTTCGGATTCTGTAAGTCCTGCATCTATTTAATTGAAAATTTTGCTGTCGCTCAACATCGTTGTTTTGGACTGATCTTTTAATCCATTGGTTTTGACAGTGAGGATAGGACCTCTGTATCTGATTTCTGGTTTTGGAGGAAGTTTGCTGTCAAGTTTGCACCTGCTTGTTCTCACGGATAAGGCTAACGTAATATCAGTTGGTGCCTCCGGAGCACTATTTGGGCTGCTTGGAGCCATGCTTTCGGAACTCATCACAAATTGGACCATCTATACAAACAAGGTAACTTTTTAAGTTCTAAGTAGTTTGAGCTGAAGCTAGACAAGAATGAGAGTTCTAATGAATTAGAACTCTGGTTTCAGTGTTCAGCTCTTTCCACGCTTATAGCCATAATTGCCTTGAACTTGGCGGTCGGGTTCATCCCAGGAGTCGACAATTCTGCTCATATTGGAGGATTCCTATCAGGATTTCTGCTAGGATTCATACTACTGATTCGACCTCAATATGGTTATGTAAGCCGCAAGTACCTTCCACCGGGATACAACAAGGATAAGAGGAAATCAAAGCACAAGTGTTATCAGTATTTCTTTTGTGCTGTGGCTCTACTTGTCTTAACGCTTGGGTTAGTCTCATAAAACATTCTTCTTTTTGCCGTGTCTCGACGCGATGGTTGACTTATAGCCTAACAATGATCAATTTAAACAGGTACACATATGGTCTGTTGAAGCTACTGAAGCCAGCCACTTTCGAGAAAATAAACGACAGGCTGATGGAGAAACTTCAGCACTTTTCCGAAGTTAATTACTAGGTCACCTTCGAAAGTAAACCATGGCAACAATCATGGGGCTGTATTATGAGAGGATTTGATAGAGCTAATGGATATGAAGAAGACAATGATACGAGACTTGATGACAGACAGATTTGAGTTGCTAAAATGTACTTATATGGGATTGCTTCACAATGTAGATAATGACCACCTTATACTGCCAAAAATCAGATAGCAGTCTACTGCATTACATTTATACTTTAGCACTCTCTTTGTTGCACCTCCGAGAATATGAGAACTGCGCTCGTTCACTATTCAGGCTTCCATCATATAAGTCATTGAAAAGAGAACAGCAACTTTGATAAATAAGAAATATATCATTAACGAAGCTAAATCCACCTGATATACACTGTCATATGTCTGTCGGCTCTATGTACAGCACCTAGCTACCATTGATGTTTCATACCCAGCGTTTTTTACAGGATCAAATGCAAGAGCATGAGGTACCTGTATTTCAGTGATTCGGAGCTTTAAAGTGATTTTAGGCTATATTTCACAAGACTCTGAGCCACTGAAAATGGCATAACGATTATTTGCAAGATTATCATATGCATAGTCGCGTATAAACCTGCAGTTAGTCAAGAAAAGACCATTACATCTCAAATGAAGACCTGCAAAAATTTGCTAAGGAGAGAAGTTGCAGGCTGTGAACTAAAAATGAGAAAGGGAATGAACTCAGAGGCACGAATCGCAAAAAGAATGCAAGCTGTGGAAATGGTATGTTGATGTATTCCATGATCTTCAGAACAGCTTCAGATTTAACATAGGATCTGAAATCAAAGATTTATGGGACAGGTTAGGAATCCGGCGCATAAAATTGGTACCTGTGTTTCCACAATGTGTATTGTGAACCATCAATGGAATTTTATAACACTGGATTTACTCAGTCTGTAGATACCTATCTCGTTCAACAAGCACGAGACTTGAAATGTCATCTGGAGCTCTTCCTGATATCCTCAAGAGCTTCCTACCATTTTCGCTTTGAAGGGTTTCATACCTGATTGTCCTGGGCCCAATCGAGATCAACAAAGAATCAAACTTGAAATCTCATTTAGGTTAAACAAATTTATCAAAATGATTTTCCTATTATTCCTATTTACTTGGTATTAAGACAATATCCTTCAAAAGAAAAAGAGATTGAATGACTTAAGATAAGAATTCCGATAATATATCAGAGAGAAAAAATTAATGGAATAGCTTGATTTAATAGTTTCTCTCAAACAAGATGATCGTTTTGACAGGATATCTGAATGAAGTGTTAATTAGCAATATAAGCCAGCAAAATCTTTATTTACAAATCACTAGTTAGCTATAGATGGTAACTTATAAGCTTGTGAACAAGCAATTTGAACCAACCCAAACAGGAGTACAGGGCTTTTATATTGTTAAGCATCAAGGTATCGAACCACAAAGAGCGACAGACCACTCACTTATTGCGATCATTGTCGCGCACAAACTTCACACCACCATTACACAGGTTGCAAATCCCTGAAAAACAGCAATTCCACAGTCAAGCCAAACGTCCACAGCATCCTTTCTTTCGCTCCCTCGCACACATATAGAAGCAGTTAGGTTTCAGTCCAGCCAACTTCAAGAATTCATTATCAAGAAAAAAAGTCCTGGCAAATAATCCTAGAGATCGAACCCGGGCATATATACTATATTTGAAAACATTATGCAAAAAATAGGAAGATATTTACACAACTTCGTTAAATATAAGATGTGTTGAAAACATCCAGTAAAATATGATAATGTATACAATATCAAACTTATGTTTTCAAAAAAAGATTATTTTCTGATCTTCTCAAATATCAAACTTCGATCTCAAATTTAAAAGAAGAATTGTTTTTATCACCGGTGGGCTATCCGTTCTCGAGTATATTTAAAAGCATAGGCGACGCTACATCATAGCAGTTCTAATTAAAAACATTAAAGTAACTTATGATTCGTGATTTCAGTACCGTCGAATAACATGATGGGCCTGCTGTCTTGCTCGAAGAAGCTCGACGTCGCTTCCACCCCATCCACCGCACCATCGTCTACTCCGCCGCAATGGCGAAGCGTGGAAGGCGACAGGTTTGCCCAAGCAGTGAGCCTGCGGCTCGAGATCTCCGGTCGCCGGGCCGGCTGGACGCTCGGCATCCAGTGAGGGGCAGAAAGGCAAATCGCCGCCATCAATGTAATCGGATGACTAGAGAGAGAGAGGAGGACATACTCATATGAATCATGATCACTCCATGGTGTGTGAATAGAGCTGTTTCAAGGTTTGCCACGTGGTTAATTGTGACCAATAGCAAGCTCCCATTTATGTCATAATTATGCACTTAGTTTCCAAAAGAAAACAGAACATATTGTAACGGTCCAACTAGTCACGTCATAACTCACAATTCCCAAAAAAATTATCCTCATTCAAACGCCGCCGCCACCCTCGCCGTCGAGTCTCGCCGGAGAAGAAGACAGGAGACCCAGAAATCGAGAAGATGGGTTTCATCGGAGACACAATCGACTCGATCAAGTCGATCCAGATTCGCCAAGCACTCACACAAGCTGTCACTCTCGGTTCGTTCACCAAACCCCTTCAAAACCCTGAATTTCATTTGCTGAAAATCGTTGCTTTTGGGGGTTTTGTGAAAGTTTAGTGATTGGGATGCAAATTGCTTGATGGGTTCTCTATTGGGTCGTGTGAAAAATTGGTGGTGGTTGAGCTAGGGTTCTGATACCGGATTTTGATGATGACGGGTTGCTGTAAAATTCGTTGCTTTTATGTGTGTTTTGCTAGATTGGGCATTTTATGGAATTGGGTTTGGGTTTTGAGGGTTATTGAGTTTTGGGTTTGAGATCTTTTGGGTTGAAATGTGTTGAATTTGGTTGTTCCTTGGAGTTGGATATGTGATTTGAGCCTTTGGGTTGGATAGATTGTGATATGGGTTATGATTCCTGCGGGAAATGGGGAAGTTTTTCTAGGTTTTGTCTTTTTCTGGGTACTTGAGTTCATTTGTGTGGATCCTCGGCGTCATTGGACATGGCAAATATATAAAGTTTCATCTTTTATGTTTAAGATGTTTTCTGTACTCTATCAGAGAAGAATGACTTCGTTGAATCTAATGTTGGATTAGTGTTACAGTGGAATTATTTTGAGTATTAATTTATCCGTTGATGCTGCGGTCTTTTAGGTATGATCGTGACTTCTGCACTTATCATATGGAAGGCGTTAATGTGCTTTACGGGCAGTGAATCTCCTGTCGTTGTAGTTCTTTCTGGAAGCATGGAACCAGGCTTCAAGAGGGTAAATAATGAATCTTTCAGGGTTTGTGATTGCCTTTCTTTGGCTACTGTTGATATAGTAGATGTCATAGTATGTTTAAACTAGCTTCATTATCGGAGCGATAAAATCTCTTTGTCCTATTTGACATAGAACCATTTGTACAAAGTTACAAAGTACAAAGCTATATGCTGTCTTGTTGCTTAACAAGTGAGCACATTGGTATCAGATACTCTTTATTCATGTTGGATATATATGTGATAAAATTGCCCTTGGGCTTAATAATCTAACATGCCATTCATAGCCCCATTTGCCCTAAGGACTTGGTTATCAGCCATCTACTTTCTGAGTTAGTGTTGTATCATCTTATTATCACGCACATTCTTCTATGTTGCAATTTCGGTCACTTGGTTTTCCTGGCATAATGCTTGTACTTCCATTTCTTCAGGGAGACATTTTGTTCTTACACATGAGTAAGGATCCAATTCGTACCGGGGAGATCGTTGTCTTCAATGTTGATGTAAGTTCACAATGTTCCATAACCATTGCATTAATCTTTAATGTGTTCCCTGTAATGATACCAGTAGCTACTTGATGTTTATTTCACTGTATAGACAAATTCACTGAGTGTGCCTATTTTTTTTGTTGAAATTTCTAATCTGTCATATGAGGAATAGACAAAGCCATTTATTAACTCATCTCTTCAAATCATCATCTTCTTTTTTTTTCTTTTTTTTTGCTTTTTTGTTTCTGTTTTTTTGGATAAATATCAGTCTTTCCAGTAGCATATCTTGATTAAATCTCAGCTGCAAGGCTTTGTGCCGAGTGGATTTCACGTTGTTTAGAAACCCACCAATTTAGATTTCAGACTTTTGTTTCTTTTGTTCTACAATTGTCTGGTTATCAAGCTGTGAAATTTTGTTGATGTGTTCTTTTGTTTTGTTTCCTTGGCAGGGTCGTGAAATTCCTATTGTCCATAGAGTTATTAAGGTACATATTATGCGGCTCCTCTACCTTTCTGTTTGTATATCTCTACTGTTGTCATTTCATTTTTCTCATTGCCCTACCCCTTATGGTTAGGCATGAGTAAATTCAAATTATCCAATTTGTATTCGAAACATAACCCACCCTCTTTCTGTAGTTTTCATGAGAAAAACACTTCCTCTTTATCTAGGATTTGTTTGACTCCTGTTTTTAGGCCTCATCAGCTGAGCTTCTATTGCTTGTTTACTTGAGGCCTGTACTCTTGAATGTTTTTTTGCTGTTCTTGATGGTTTTAATTTTCTAGGTTCATGAGAGGCAAGATACTGGGGAAGTTGACGTCCTCACAAAAGGTATGATTTTTTGAGTGCATGAACATCCAGGTTTACTTTTTCTTTTACTGAACTCAATATGTATTGGTCATTTGGTTGCTTCACATTCCATAGTCAACTGTCGAAGCATGTAAAAGAATAGTTGGTGTCATATTTCTATTTCAGGAAATTCATGTTATCATTGAGAGAATTTTGATTGCTGCCTTCCATTTTTCTCTGTATCCCTTTGTTTTTATTCTATTTTGTAGGGGATAATAACTACGGAGATGACCGGCTTTTATACGCTCAAGGTCAGCTCTGGCTTCAGCGCCACCATATCATGGGTAGAGCTGTAGGGTAAGCACTCCGGCATTTTTTTCTCCTTGTTGTTCTATGCTATCACAGAGTGGTGGTTAGCCAGCCGCCTTATGCATCTGTTGGCCCAGTGTCTCAGACTTGCCTACATCAGGGCTTGAGATTAGGGATGCTGTACACAAACTTCTCATTCAATTTCATGGCCAAGATAGGCTGATTAAGCACCTTTTCACCTGCATTGTCAAAGCACACCATATTTGGGCACGCTTGTGGCTTGTGTTGCTTTGCGAAACATGGGTTTTCCTTGGTACTCCATGTATCCATGGTATAACCTCATTAGGCCTTGTTGGATATATTTGTGAATTTCTTAGTTGTATGTATGCAATTCCTTCTAAATGATGCTTTCGGTACCATGATTTTCTCGAGTGGATGTCCCATAGTTTGTGCTTAATAGCAGCGTTTAGTTTATTTGTTTCTATCTTCTCAATCCTGCGCCCCTGCTGCAGATTCTTACCTTATGTTGGCTGGGTCACCATCATTATGACAGAAAAGCCTATTATTAAGGTTAGTCGCTTCCATAGCAGAAATAAAATTCTGAATGTTCTGTCTGACATCCGAATCGTATTACATCAGTTGTTCTTCTGTTGCAGTATATACTGATAGGGGCGCTGGGGTTACTAGTCATAACTTCAAAAGACTGAAGAAATGATGTCGGCAGGGGAACCATATTTATAGGAGCTACTTGTGATACATGTATTCGCAAGGCCCATGTAGTAGGAACTTCTTGTAGACTCTGTTCGCTAATTTAATCTGACATGAGATGAATTCATACAGTGAGTTGAGGATAAGTTACACTTGCCATTGTAATCATCCCTTTTTTCAGGTACTTCTGATATTCGCAAATTCTACCATGTCCTTGATCGGCATAGTTCTATTGATGCATGTCAACCTAATGGTGATCCTTGATTGTCAACCAACTCTCTATATCTCCATGCTGAGAGATTACTTCACCCAGATTGAATATGCAGTAGTAAATTGGAATATGGCTGGGCAGGGTCTTGGATCATATAAATATTTATCAGCATATATGTACACGCTAGAAGGAAAAAGTGTTGGCTTTGATATTCTTGTTCTTGGTTACGGGACGTATAATGCACGTCAAAACTTGAAAGTTCAGGAACCGTAAACTTATAATCAACAGGATGAATTTTAGACAAAGTTGATTGTTTCATTATGATACCGAATGTAAACTGATCAGAAGTGTAAATCCGGAGATCGATATTGATTCTTTTCTATATAGAATATTCGGCTCTTCATGTGAATGAAATATGTATGATGAACCAATGTCATGTGTCACGGACGAGATAATTTAAGGAGTTATTTTTAAAGAATTATTTAGAGTTTTTTCATATTTTTTTTATAATTTCCTAAGTTAAAAAGAGTTCTTTAGAGAATTTTATATAAATATCTTAATAAAAAAGTGTAGAAGATTTTTGTATATTCTTAGGAGGAGAAGTGCATGGAAGAGTCTAGATATCAAGTCTAGAACTCTTTATGGAATTGTATATACAAACAAAGCTTGTTTTCAACATCAAAACTTTTTTTCCTTCTTAAGAATCTACTATGGATGACGAATAGACTGAGTTCAAACGATTGAATGGATAATTTGAATGACGTACGGATATCGAAAATCTATCCCGCTTTTTAACACATAGCTTAAAAGATGCGCTGACAATCATCCCGATTAGGTCTCCTAGTTTTCGTCACTATGCCACTGCTTCAACTACACGAGAAGCTCCCATGTCCAAGAAGATCCTCTCACTCATCAAACCCCACAAACCCCAAAACCCTAAACCCTACATAAACCCCAACTTCACATGCAAACCCAACCGCAAACCCTTGGCAGACAAAGCAATCCAAATCCTCACAACCCAAACCCACTTTGACCAAACCCTAGAAACCCTTTTGTCCCAACACTCAATCACAGGATCCCAGATTGCCCACTTGGTGTTTGATCGAATCCGTGATGCCCTTTTGGGTATAAAGTTCTATGATTGGGTAACAAACAGGAAATACTGTGAATCCCTTGACGGGTATGGTTTCTCTTCATTTCTTAGGCTTCTGTGTAGGAACAGATTGGTGGGTGAGATTGGGAATGTGTTGGGGGAGATGAGGAAAGATGGGGTTTTGCCGACGAGGGACGCGGTGGGGTTCGTGATTAGGGTTTATTCGGGGTGTGGGATGGTTGATGAGGGTTTGAGGGTGTATAGGTTTGTGGTTGATGAGTGCCCGTTTATGCCGGATGTGTATGCTTGTAACGTGCTGTTGGATGCGCTGGTGAAGCGGGGGAGAGTGGTGGATGCGAGGAAGGTGTATGATGAGATGATGGAGAAGAATGGTGAAGGTGATGATGATGAGGACTATAGGTGTTTGGATAACTATAGTACTTGTATAGTTGCGAGGGGTTTGTGTATGGAAGGGACGGTTGAGGAAGGTAGGAAGTTGATTGAGGATAGGTGGGGGCGAGGATGTGTGCCGAATATTGTGTTCTACAATACACTTCTACACGGGTATTGCAAGAGAGGTGATGTTGCTAGTGCGAATGTGCTTTTCGAAGAGCTGAAGATGAAGGGGTTATTGCCGACGGTGGAGACTTATGGGGCTTTGATTGGCGGGTTTTGTAAGAAAGGTAAGTTTGAGAGGGTTAATAAGCTTTTGGCGGAGATGAAAGCGAGGGGAGTGATGGTGAATGTTCAGATTTATAATAATGTGATTGATGCACAGTATAAGCATGGTTGTACTGTGGAACCGTTTGAGATGATGCAGGAGATGAAGGAGAATGGTTGTCGTCCTGATGTTGTGACCTACAACACTTTCATATCTGGTTTGTGTAGCAGTGGGAGAGTTGATGATGCACACCAGCTTCTAAAGTTGGGGATGAAAAGAGGCTTGATGCCAGATAAATACAGTTACACTCCTCTTTTGCAATGCTACTTGAAAGATGGTGAAATTGAAATAGCCTACCAAGTGCTTAGTGAGATGTCAGAAAAGGGGCAGAGATTAGATATAGTAACTTTTGGAACTCTTGCCCATGGTCTGATGGACCGGGGTGAGGTTGAGGCGGCATTGTGTGTTCCCAAGATGATGATGGCGAAGGGTGTGCTGCCTGATGCTGGGATTTATAACGTTTTACTTAGTGGATTATGCA
>JAOVYX010002122.1:0-71715 GCA_035668315.1 Drosera spatulata | reverse complement strand
ATCCCACTTCAAATCTTAGTTATTTATATAAAACCTATCAAAATCTTGATATTTACATTTTATTAATCTAAATTATCTCAAACACATCAATTCAGTCACCATCATTAAATCTCGATTGAAACTTAATGGAATACGGGTTAATGACAAAAATGCCTTAGCATTTCGAGGAATTATAAATTCATCCAATTTATCATCTTCTTTTTTCAAGACTTCATCCCGTCGTCAATTGTCAATCGAACTCCCCCACTATTCCTCAACGTGAATCCAAAGATATTGACTTAATTCTCATCATCAATCGAACCATGAAACGAATGGAGAATTCTGTACATGAGAGTTTTCATCCAATTGGTATTTTTGGCTCTAATATCACAATCCAAAATTAGCAAATTTGCCACGATGGCATGGAGAAAAAGAGTATATGGGAACCGATTTAGAGACGGGATTGATGTTTCGATTTTAGAGGATGTTGGAGATGCGAGAAATTAGGGCTTTATGTGAAAGAAAGTGAAGAAGACGATGGATGGCGATGGGGAAATCAAACAGAATGAACAAAAATGAAATTGCTATCCCCCTCCATGGGCCCATTGGTTTTTTTTTTTTCATTTTCTATTTTGTCTTTTTTATAATATTTAAAATTATTTATAATTTTTAATATATATATCAAATATTAAAAATAAATATATATTTGAACTCTACATATCAATATCTATAAAATAAGATCAATATTGAATATAAAAAATTTATTATATTATAAACAAATACATATTAATAATACTTAAGCACATACAAATTTTATCATATTCAATCGTTCCTTCAAAATATTGTTTACCACATGGATTAATGTTTATCACTTTATTTCACAGTTTAAGACGAACTGTATAACTATCGGTTCTCAATGAAGGTATAAGATAATGAGAATGTAAAAATAGTTGAACAAAGTGATTTTCGACTTAGACAATAGCTATTTCACGATATTCTTGGACTTCAATTGAAGGGGACCTCAATGACAAATGAGTAAAACAAGTCGAAATATTTACATCAAATGTATGCAATACAACTTCGAAGATACGAATAAAAATTATTGATAATTATCACATACATATACGTCATAATTATTATGGAACGAAGGAAATATTTTTTTGAAATATATTTTTTATATTCAATATTAGTCTTATTTTATAGATATTGATGTGTACATTTTAAATATATATTTATTTTTAATGTTTGATATATATATTAAAAATTATAAATAATTTTAAATATTATAAAAAAAAAGATAATGTGAGAAAGGGAAAAAAAATTATGGGGTCCACTGGGGGTGTGAGTTTGGGAAAAAAAAGGATTAGCAATTTCCATTTTTATGACTATTTGCGAAAAAAAGGTGACTATTTTTTGAGGTTCTTCATGGTGTCATTGTCTGTGTGTCAGTTGAGCATACAGCACAAGAAAGGTTATTGCCGACAAAGTGAAAAACGATGGCATGTATGTCACGGAACATTATTTTAGGACTTCATGCATATTCAAATTTTTTCATCCCAATTTGTCACGTACTTGACTCAAATGACTCCCTCCATCCCAAAATATAGCCATGTAAAGCATCTCCCATGAGAAATATCAAATATGGCAAAACTAAGTATAACTTAATAACGTTATTCCAACCATCTTATGTTATAATTTAACATTTGTTAAATTTTTCATGTGTTTTTGCCACCAAAATCCTTGAGAAAAGAAATAACAATGCTATATCTAACATTGATTTTAGTAAAGTCATACTTTAACATGAAATTTTTGTTGCATTGGAATGAGAAATTTAACAAAGATGTCATATTGTACCTTTAACAATGCATTTAGCTCATGCATTATGGATGCTTAACTATTTAGTTGTAACAATTACAATATATATTTTTTTTCCATCAAATTCGAATAAGAAAAATTCTATCCTAAAAAAAATATAATTAGTTGATCCGATACGATAATTTATGTTTGTATTGAATTTATAAAAAATGATCAATATATCCTTGTGAGTGTGTGAGAGAAAAGAAAGAGAAAAAAACAAAATGATGATGGGGTGAGTTGATATGATATAAAATAGGGATTTTTTTAATAATTTTGTATGAAAAAATTAGTACTATTAAATAAAAAAAAGTTGTATTTTGAATGAAATGTTCAAAAAAAATGTTATAATTTAAATGAAAAAAACATTATTTAAGAGGATCCAAACTATCCATCATTCATATCAATATCAAACACAAGCATGTGTCATGACACGAAAGTTTTCAGCCTTAACTAAAATCACTACCATTCTTGAAAGAGTAATGCTATCTTCGTCCCATAAAAAATATAACGTTGGTTTAGGTCAGAAAATTATTCAAGTTACGAACAGTCCGCGTGACGATCAAATATCATTTTACGTCAAATTATCGTAAAACAATAATGATAATAATAATTTTAGTTATGTATTTTAATCCTGAACCAGTGATGTAATTTTTTTATGTCGTTAAGATGAATAATAAAACTATGCATATTGAATAGTACAATGATAATGCAACATTATATTTTTTATGGGACGAAGGAAGTAATATAATACTCTCTCGGTTTCAATATGTATGTCTTTTTACACTATATAATACTCTTTTTAAAATATATATTGAATAGTATAATCATGTTATAACGTTATATTTTTTGTGGGATAGAGAGAATAATATAATATTCTCTCTGTTTTAATATGCATGTCTTTTTATACTATATAATGTGTTTTTTTTTTATTTTTATTTTAAAAGTTATTATATGATGTGTATTTTAACACATATGGATGTTTGAATCAGTAAATATACTCCATGATTACAATATTTTATCTATGTTATGATAGGCCGATCAAATATGGTGCCAGTTTTTTTACTGTCCCTCACGGTAAAACACCCAAAAGTGGAATCATCTCTACTGTTCAAAATCAAAAGAGAAACAGCAAACACAAACGCAGAACAATGTCCTCTCAGCCATGGAGAAAAAGGCATCAACAACAGCAACAGCAACCTCAGAGAAGTGTAATTCCCAATGACAACATGTAACCAGACCCACAAACATCCTCATTTCTCCCAACCCAAAAAGCAAAAGCAAAGTAAAAGCAAGATGAATCAGAGATCATGAGCTTGATGATAAAGCATAGAAGAAGAATATTAGGAAGAGGACCATCGACGCCGCCACCACCCACTTGGCCGCTTTTTGAGTCGCCCCATACTCGATTTCATACATCTGCATCGTCTTCGGCGACTGCCCGTCTACTGGGTGCGTCGGTTTGGGAGATGAGTAGTTACCACCGCAGCCGGGGGCGGCGGCGGGGCGGGGAGGAGAGGGGGAAGATGAAGGCGGTGGTGGAGGATTTGGATGATGGGTCTGATGAGGAGCAGGTAGGGTTTTGGGGGCTGTTGGGGAAATTGGGATTGATGCGGTTTGTGTTTGTGAGTGTAGGGTTTGGGTTAGGGTTTTAGGGTTGCTTGTTGTTACTTTTGCTATTTTTGGTGTGATGGTACGTGGTGTTTTCTTCTGAGATGGCCGTAATCGAGATTCTATCAGTGTTTTGTGGAATTAATAGGTGTCTAGGGTCTAAGATTCTATTGTGATTTTGGAGAATTAGAAATTGAGAATCTTACTATCTGATTGATGTAACATTGGATTGAGATGTTAATAGTGGAATCAGATTATAGAATCGGGATTTTGACTACTTTGATTCGGGTTATGTTTTTGACATTATGTCTTCGAGACCACGGGATTCAATGTAGGTGGCTTCGTTGTCTTGAAGTCATTGTACTAACCATTGTTAAGGAAGAGAAAGAAGGGAAATGGATGAAAATCGACTAGGCAATGAAGCTGATGTTGAAGATGAACTGTGAACTCTAGCAAACGATAACACATTGTAGCTCGTCGTCGTGATACGCATTCTTCGCATTGAAGGGGGAAATAGGTTCATGTTGCTGACTCGTGGATTAAAGGTGTAGATGATGATGAAGGAGAAGAAGCAAATCGTTCATTTTCATCAGTAAACATGTCTGATAACATGATAATCCTCTAATAGTATTCGTCAAGTTGGCCCCTACCAATTAGTGATGTCTCTTGTTCTTAAACTTGCTCGATATAGAAACTACTCTTCTATCCTATCGTATTTTGTTTCCTATTGGAATATCGGTTACTCTCTAGTATGTTTAGTTCCAGTGTCTAACCTAACCTTCAGAGTTGAATTTCTACCTGGAGTTGTATCGTTATTACATTTTTGGTAACTCAAGCTAGCTTTTCCGCAGCTATAGATGTTGCAATGTTTTTCATGAGAGCTTAATTCAATCTGAGTTTTCCCATGAATGCTACTCTTGCTTCCCTGTCATATATCATGGGAAGCAGACCAATTTGATAACCTCCAAAAAAATTAACATGGTCCTGCACCTTGATGCATTATTGGCTCATATTTATCTGTTGTTATTCACTTCGTCGTATATTCGTTGCCTCATTGCAGCCACAAAGTACAAGCAGCTTCCACAGGCAGATTGCGGAGTCACTGATGCAACACCATCGATCAAGAAGTTTCGCTGCTCAGCAGTTTGTTTCTCCAGAATCTTGTACCAGTTCCATGGAGGTAATATCGAAACTTGTCTTTCTATCTCGTTGATGCACGATTAAATCATGTAGTATGATGTGATAGCTGGGAAGAATGTCCGGATTTTTGCTACAAAAATGAAGTGCTGAGAAATGTGATTTCTCATCATTACAGGTGACTCCATTCAATCCCGCTGATACTCCTTCTAGTTCTTTAGCTATCAAGGCGAAGACTGTTGAGATCAGTTATGGACCGAGAACATCCACCGAGTTGCTCAGAGTACTAAACAGGATCTGGAGTCTTGAAGAGAAGCACAAATCAAATGCCTCCCTAGTCAAGTTGTTGAAAACAGAACTCGAAAACCCCAGGGTGAGAATTAAGGAGCTGCTCAAAGAGAAGCAAACAGATAACCAAGTTATAGCCAACTTGATGAAGCAAATTACGGAGGACAAACTAGTCATAAAGAGCATGGAGCAAGAGCGAACGAAGTCCGAGGTCCAATCCTCTAGGAATGAGGCAGAGGAAGAGAGGAAGTTGAGGAAGCGGTCCGAGACTTTGCATCGGAAACTCGCCCGTGAGGTCAGCGAGCTCAAGTCCTCCTTCAGCACAGCACTAAACGAGCTTCAAAGAGAAAGGCAAGCTCGGATTATTGTGGAGAACTTGTGTGACGAGTTTGCTTTGTGTATCAGAGACTATGAGAGGGAGCTGAGGAGCTTGAATCATGGGTCTGAGAAGGATCTGGTTTTCCGAGAGAATGATGATGGTTTGGTCCTTCATATGTCAGAAGCATGGCTTGATGAGCGAGCCCAGATCAAGGTTAGCAATGAACAGAAGAAAACGATCGTGGATGAACTGGGCTCCGAAATAGATACTTTCCTGAGATCTATAAGGCGTGAAGATTTGCGTGGGAAAAAGGTGAAGGAGAGGAATTCTGTATGGCGTCATTCCTTGGAATCCTTCCCTTTGAACGAGGCGAGCAGTGCTCCAAAAGTCGCAGATGATGAGGATGATTCCAGATCCACAGACAGCTTCTCGAACTGTTTCGAGCTGAGCAATAAAATCACTGATGGCAATGGCATTGAACAGGCCAGAGTACGAGAAAATGGCAAGGACAAGGTTGAGACAACTCAAGGACCGAGCAAGTCTCGTGGCATGTCAAGCTTGCAAGCACGGTTTCTTCGACATGTTTCCAGTTCCCATGGCAATGCCAGAGCATTGAGGAGAACAGGAACTGAGAATCAAAGCAAACGGCTTCCAATCCGTGGTGCGGACTCAAATCATACTGTTGACAGTGCATTGAACCGGAGCTCGTCTTCGTCCATGGGCGGACACAAAGTGCATCCCGAGGCTGATCGAGCTGATGCTTCCAAGCACCATGTCACTTTAGCCAGGCCGACTAGTCCAGTGAAGAAGTGGGTGCCAAGCATCTCGACGCATTCCTCCGAAGAAGTTGCAAAGTCGAGTTCGAAAGAGCACACGTTGAAAGCTAGGCGACTCGAAGCGAGGCTGGAGGGGAAGCAATCAAAGTCTAGAGGTTCCTAGGTTGAAGGAAATGATCCATCATCTTGTTATGGATCCTTTCTTGTGAAATATGAAGCAAAGCCAGATTTTGTTGTAGATCTTCCACTTCGATGTAGCTTCTTGCAATGACTTAACAGTCCAATGCATATTATTTACACGAGTTCATTTCATTCAATGAATCAATATAGTCTTTGTCGTGATCAATCTTGATGATGCTGTGGACTTAATTATACTACCATTGGTGCAACGTAAGAGTTGCGGTTATATCCATACTATTTTAGAAACCCGTGGTTTTTATGAAAAATCTTCAATGCAAGGTTTCCAATCATTTGTCCTTTTTTTCCGAATGACTGCCGTCCACGAGTGATAAAACTGTAGCATATCACGTGGATGCGATTCTTGGCACCAATGCGTAACAAAATTACAATACTTATAAAATTAATTTTTTTAATTAAATTATAATTGAAATTTTTTTTATAAAAATATTAAAACATCTTTATTATTTATTTTATATCACATCAATCCATCCATCATTTTTTTTCTCACTCCATTCATTCCCAAAAATCAAAAGATAAATTTTACTTTATATAAAAGATATAAATTATCATGTCAAATCAAATGATTATTATTTTTTGAAACAATATACAATGCAAAAAGAGTAGAACATAACTGAAACTTGAATTGAAACTAACTGATTCATAACATAACATCCTCCAATTCCACAAAACACAACAAAAAAAAAAAAAAAAAAAAAAAAAAAAAACCAAATGGATGTGATCCTAACATCCATAAACAATATTTGCAATACAATATGTATTAAAATATTGTCTCGTGCATTATACGAAATGACAAATTATAATGAAATAATAACGTTAAATCACTTAGTCACAAATAAAAATCAATAAATTAATTTTTCAAAAATTGATATTTTAAAAGAATTTTTGGTTGTAAGTTGATGCTTTTGTTTATTTTATCTGATATAGATAACTCATTTTTCTTTTGGAATCGCATTGATCTACTTTTTATTTTATTTTGAAGGTAATGTTTGAATATTTGAATTTTTGTTTTAGTTTTTGTCTTTTTTAATTTAATATATGACCTTCCTAAATATTACCCTTTATTTTTTTGATTTAAAATGACTAATTTAATTATTTTTTTATGAAGATATTATATATAATATCAAGGAAGAATTCTTCATATTAGATTTAATAAAATTCAGATTACGGTGGTTGATGAGAGAAGAAATCGAGATATTATTTTAATTTTGATTGGTTGAGATATATTTAGATTAAGTTTTATTTAATTTATTTTAATTTTTTTTAAATGACATCATTTTAAAATGACAATAATGCCGTGTCATATTTATTTTAAAAAAGATTGAATAATATGATATATACTAGAATAATGTCTCGTGCATGACAATGGATGAATAAAGATAATATAAATAATTAGTATTATATATAAAACTGTTAGGATTTCATATAATTATCTCTTTGTGAAAGATTTTGTATGTATAATTATTATATATTTTATACTATAGATATTAAATTTGAGATATTAAAGTTAATATTTAATTTAGATTAAGTGAAACTACTACATATTTTAATTGATTAAGATATATGTTAGATTAGATTTTATTTAATTGGTTTAATTTTTTTCAATTGACATTTTTTAAAATGACAGTAATGTCATGTTATACCGTTAGCCGTTTTCCATCCAAAGAGACTGGATAATACGATCTATACTAGAATACTGTCTTGTGCGTTGCACGGGATGAAAAATTATAATTAAATAATAATAATAAATGACTTCTATCATAAAAGATATATCGATTAAATTTTTTGTAAAGTTATATTTTGAAAGAATTTTTGTTCTTTAGCTAATATTTTTGTTTCTTTTCTGATGGTTCTCGTAAAAGCTTTTTAATATTTTGATTTTAATTTTTTAGTTAAGATACAATCATGGCGATTAGATATATATTAAATTATAAATCTTAGATTAGTCTTGTTTAAAAAAAAGTTAGATTCTTTTTTTGTTTTTTATTAGATTGTTTTTTTTACTTAATATATGAAGGGTGATGGGAGAAGGAAGCGAGATATTATTTTAATTTTAATTGGTTAAGATATATGTTTTTTTTAAAAAAGTTAGATTGCTTTTTTTGCTTTTTATTAGATTGTTTTTTTGCTTTTTAGTTAATATATGGTGGGTGATGAAAGGAGAAATCGGAATGTTATTTTAATTTACTCCCAATGATTTACGGATTAAAAACGAATCGATAATACGATATATACTATAATATTGCTCCGTTTGATGCACGGGATGAAAAATTATAAGGAAATAATAGTGTTAAATAATAGCAAAAAAAGTTATTATTTTATTCTACTAAATGAGCATTTCATAAATTGTTAGGATTTTTTATAATTATTTATTTGTGAAAGATTGTGTATATATGTTTATATTTTTTTATTTGATCCAAATATGTTGTGTTAAATTTTAGATATTATAGTTTATATTTAGTTTAGGTAAGTTAAAGACCTAACAATTTATAAAAAGTAAAATAAAATCATGGTTATTAGATTTAGAAATGATTTTTATTTTTTTAATTGAGAATTTTAGCATCTACAATCACGGTGATTAGATTTTGATATATATTAGATTAATGAAAATCAAGTTACGATGGTTGATGAGAGAATGAATTGGGATATTGTTTTAATTTTGATTAGTTAAGATATATGTTGGATTAGATTTTATTTAATTGATTTTAATTTTTTTAACCGATATTTTTTGAAATATTGATTTTATTTAATTAGTTTTAATTTTTAAGTGTAATTTTTTTAAATGACGAAAATGTCCCATCATACCGTTTAACATCAAAATAGTTTGCCATATTTGCCATGCTTAAAAACGAGTGGGTAATACGATATATATAGAATAATGACCCGTGCATGAGATGAATAAACATAATAGAGTTAAAATAATATTTATATTAAAAAAACTTGCATACATAGGTTATTGTATATTGAACTCGATAGTTTATTTATTTCTATTTTTTTTATAAATTGATTTAACTATTACGATCTACATGCGTTGTATATCTTAGTCTTCAATCTCAATTAATAGATTGAATTAAAAGATAGAGATAGAAAAATCGAAAAATGACCCTAACATAACTTTTTGAACAATAATCACAAAAACATATACACGCGAAAATATTTCCACAAACATACAACTTTTCAAAATTCTCCAAAATTGCGCTCTCACTTCCATAATCGTCAGCGCTCTTTCCCAAATTGTTTTTGTTACATTATGCGGATTCTTTCTCATAATCTCCCTCATCGTTTTTTTTTAAAATCATTTTTCTCATTTAAGCTTCATTCCTAATCGCATTGGCATCAATGATCATTGCCACCATCTTAGGATCGCATTTTTTTTTATGGAGAACAAGGCGATTTTGATTTGTAGGTTTGGTGTGATTTCGAGATCGTTTGTTGGTGATTTAAATTTCGGTTTTGAAGATTTTGTTGATAAGGTACGAGATCGTTTTCAAATCGCATCCTGACATGAATTGAATTTGTTTCATTCGATCCTCGAACAGGAGCGATGCTTATTGAGGGATCAGGAGGACTTCACGACGTTATTTGATGTGTCGAAATGTAATTAATGTAATAATCGAGTGTAATAGCAATATGTCAGAGATTGGTGGTTGTAATCTCTCTTCTGATCAGGGCAGTCAAACAGAGTGGCAGTTGTATCAAACAGAGCGACAGATCAATTACTATGCTTCGTTGAATCAAATAGAGCGCCAATTATCTGAAACAGAGCCCCTTATTGAATCTGGTTTGTTGGAATCCTTCGCTATTGGTATTCAATGTTTTGTTGATCAGGATGTATTCAATGATGTTTTTCCTGGCAATGTTGTGGCTGAATCTTTGCTTCGATTGGAAGGCGGTACGTCGAGCAATATGCAACAAACATTGTGTTCTTCGCACTGGTCTAATCTTATTCAGAATGTAGACCAGGATTTTCATGGTGATGTGCAATATTTTAGAAAATCTCTTGCGCTATATGCGACTGAGGTCGGATTTTGATGTATTGTAAAGAGGAATGAGAAGGAGAGGGTTTATGCGGTCTGTGCTTTCAAAGAGAATGGTTGTGAATGGTTTGTTAAGGTTTTGCGGTATGCATACAAAAAATATTTTTACATCAGGAAGCTAAATAATACTCACACATACGGGCAGTAATTTTTTCCTGAGTGATATGTGAAGACTAAAAAGTCAGAATGGACTACCGAGGCTGCTACAGAAATGTTACGTCGGGATCGTCATGTTGGCAGCAACCAAGTGAGCAATCAATTACAATCCAATTATGGATTGGATTTATCGTATAAGAAATCGTGGAGAGTCTTTCAAAAGGCAAAGACAATCGTTGGTGGAGATTGTACCGAGTCGTTTGCAAAACTGAAGCCATATGTTGAAGTTTTGACAAGAACTAATCCTGTAAGTCGTATTACGCTGGATGTTGATGACTATACAACTCGTTTTTCCAGACTCTTTTTTTTTTCTTTCAATGCTTCGATCATTGGATTCAATCATTATAGACCGTTGTTTTTTCTAGAGGATATATCCCTGAAGGGTGATTTCAATGGAGTCATATTAGGAGCAACGAGGAAGGATGCTTGTAGGGGTATGCTTTTCCTTGGAAAAAATTATTGATTCAGGTTGTAATTTTAATACAGGTGCTCTATTTGTTAATTGTTCTCCTTTCTGACTGTTTGTGTTTTGTTTTTTAATAATAAAAAATAGGATTTTTTCCTTTGGGATTTACTGTGGTTGATAAGGAGACGTATTCTGAGCTTCGACAAGTTATCGCTATTGATCGAAAGATCAATTTTGTATCAGATCGTAATTTGGGTCATTTGCAAGCATTTCCTAAAGTCTTTACGGATCATCCACTTTCCTTTTGTCTTTGTCATCTCAAGGATAATTTTAAGACAAGATACAGAGGTACTAATATGCCAGCATCATATAAGGATTATATCGTTGGGCTCTTCGAGAGATGTGCATATGCCCCAACGATCATAGATTTTTATAAGGAGATGGAAGAGTTTCAAAAAAAAGGAGACAAACTAGCCGGAGATTTTTTGGAAACTCTATTGCCATATGAGAGGTGGCTTATTAGTTTTGCTGTTGGGTGTCGTTTTGGGAAGATGACGACGAATGCTGCAGAATCGTTCAATGCTTGACTTTTGGGCGTGAGGGAATTACGGATCACGCAGTTGGTGGATCATATCCGTGTCAAGTTGATGGAGTGGTTTAACAAGCGTCGGAAAGATGCTGAAGAATGGAATGACGTGTTATGCCCTAGGATGCTTGACACTCTGAATGACTTATTCAAGAATTCTCGTACTTATGCTATAAAAAAATCATCGAAGCTGCTTTTTGAGGTGATGTCCATACCTACAACTTCAATTAATGTGAGAGAAAGGATTTTCTCATGTCGTTTGTGGCAGACAAACGGCTTTTCCTGTTTGCATGCGGCGTGTGTGATTGAGAAGTTTTCCTTGCCGTTAAGCAGCATGATAGATCCTTATTTCTTTATTGAAAGTTACAAGAAGAGCTACGAGGCTGTTATATATCCTATTCCTTGAACTATTATCGACCAAATTGCAGCAATCATAGATGTTGAATCGCTCCACCCACTGCAGGTAGGTAGGCAACCTGGTAGACCAAAAAAACGTCGTATTTTGTTGAGTGACGAGGAGACAAGAGCTATTAAGTGTATTAGGTGCAACAAGTTTGGTCACTACAATAGGAAGACGTGTCGAAAGACGATATAGTGATTTTGTGTTGTTTCGTTTCTTTATTCCATGTTATTCCCGTTTATATACATGTAACCAATCTTGTTTTAAAATCTATTGTATGTTAAAT
This sequence comes from Drosera spatulata, assembly GCA_035668315.1. NCBI lineage: Eukaryota > Viridiplantae > Streptophyta > Magnoliopsida > Caryophyllales > Droseraceae > Drosera > Drosera spatulata. The sequence goes on along the minus strand of JAOVYX010002122.1, from coordinate 59,682 downwards.
GTGTTTTTTTTTATCTGTTTTGTTGTTTCATTTTTGAAATAAATTGGAGAATTATTTTCTAGACATCAGGCGCTCTATTTCTAATTAATCTATCACTTTGTCTTATTTAAACAAAACGCCTTTATAATTTAAAAAGCGCTTGTTTCAAAACAATTATGGCACACTTAAACATTGAACATACATATTTTTCATATAAAAACATTATGGAAACAACCATGATTAACATTGTGCGATGTACAAAGAAAAGTATCTCTCAAATTTGAATACAAGACATTTATCATACAAGAGCATATGGGTATTTCAGTTTGATACATCATTCTTGAGATAAATCAAAATTTTCAATTAAAGTCGACACTATCTTGCCTCTATAATAACGGATTTCTTCCAACGTTGATGAGTTCGGTATTTCTTCTCCATTTGCAATCAATGTAATCCAATGGCATACGTGGACGCCGCAGTCCAGGTTTTTTTGAGATGGCGCATTCCTGTTGATGATTATCTTCTCGTCTGCAGTCTATTGTGTGTCGTCTTCTCTCACGATCTCGTTGAGAAATCCTTGAATATAATCCGCCTACATGTTTAATAGCATATATTATAACATTTTTATGTTTGAATGAAACTATTAACATAATATGTAAGAAACAAAATTTAAATGATTGTGGGATCTTACACGTAGCTGGCATCCCTTGCATACGCCGCTTTTGTTCTTTTTGAATTTTGATGTATCCATTTTTTTTTCTCGCTGTCGAATGCCAATAATGTCCAATGGAACGCTGTTGAACCCTTAGGTGCACCTCCTATGGTGTTAATTGGGCACAGGTGCTACCAACATATTCTTCTCGCAAGCATATATTTTTTTATCCATTTGTCGATAATTCTTTTGGTTTTGAAATCATTTGCTGCATTATATGTAAAAAAAGAGATGAGATTCCAGAATTGAAATGCATATGAAATCAAACATATCACAACGTTTTTCACTTACCCAATAGTCTGTAGTATACACGACTACTTGATCTTTGTATTTTGCCTCTTGTATCATCAACATCACATATGCATTGATAGCAGAATTAGATAAAGCATCATCATTAGCCACGCTTTATGTCGTCCATATTGGCAAATGCAGGACCTCTGACTGGATCTCTCGTAACAATGATCAAGTGCCTGTAATGTAACAATGGTTAGCATATTGTATCAACTAGGAAATCATTTATGTCATTTTTGAAAGATATATGATGTCTAACATTGTCGCTCTGTTTTGTTGAAACAGGCGCTCTGTTTTTTTAACAACGGCGCTCTGTTTTGATTGTGACAGAGACGCTCTGTTTAACAAACAATAGTCGCTCTGTTACATTCCCTTGTAACAAACATTATTTATTTAATTATATTTGTTTTGTTATGACATTAGAGACAAATAGATAATGAAAATTAAACGATAAATGAATAATAATGTAAATCTAAATTAGATTGCTTACATGTTGGGTAGGCTAGACGTCATTTTATTCCATTTCTGTCGTACGTTGTCCGACAATTATGATAAAACATCTAGAGCATTCTTGGTCTTTTTGGATGAACCATAAGTGTAATTACTCAACCTTTTTGCTGGTCGTTTTCCTTTATTTTTGAGCCGCATTCCCATGGACGACGGGGTACTGTTTTTTTCTTCAACTTCTTCTTATTGGTTGCATCCTGGTTGACTTCTTCTTCGTCCGACTATAGTTTTTCATCATTATCGTTGACGTACAAGATGTCGTCTTGTTTTGCTTCCTCTTTTTTGATTTCATTTGTTGTCGAAGTGCTGTCGAACAGTGCCTTATAGTCCTTAGTTATCTTCTTTTCTTTTTCGAGCTCCTCTGATAGCTTAATCTTCTCTTCATCCTTGGAACGAATGATTCCGTGCAATCTTTCTCGCTCAGCTGAAGTCTTCAATATCAAATCTCCGTTGTATTTTAGCTCTCGTCTCAATGTCTCCTTTGTTGATGTCTCTTTATCAAGCAATATTTCGTTCTCTCAATTTCTTGTTTCATTTCAAGAATTTGTTTCCGCAACTTCTCAATCAGTGTTGCATTAGTCGTTGAAGTGTTTTGAATCATTGGTTTTGGTTCAGTCGTTGACAGCCTAAGGGTTTCAACCTCTAATCTTGTCACGGTCAATTGTACTTCCAATGAAAGTATCTACAAAGAAAATACAATAATTTTATAAATCATTATGTGAGCAATAAGCATAATAACATGAAACAGAGCGTCAGTAATAATTAAACAGGGCGCCTTGATTAATTGAACATTGTTTACCATTTCTTTAGATGCATTCAACTCATGTGTTGGTATTTTGATTCTTTTCTTCCAATGAATGTACCTAAGACAAATACAAAGCGTGTTAGATGTGTTAAACAAACCTGAACAAAACAACGCGCTCAAAGAAAAAAAAAAAACATTTCACCTTTTCTTCAGCCAAATTCATCCCTTGTATTTCTCTTTCACTTTTCTCCCTCTTCATTTCTATCAGTTGATTTACATCTTCAACCTAAAAAGCAAAATAAAAAAGTTGGTTTAAAAAATATCATGAATTTAATGGAAAGAGAAGTTAATATCTATTGTGCAAGTAATTTACCTGTTCCTCAAGCAAATAAATTTGTTTTGTGGCTTTCAAATATCTCTCCCTCAATGAAGTAATTTCCATTCTAACTTCTTGTATTTATTTTCTCAACAACATTACTTTGCTTGCTTTAATATGTTTTGTCTTTAGATCAGATGACGAAATGTCGTCTTCAATGCTTTGACTATTGCGGCTCCTTTCAGTGGATTGATTGTAACTAGAACCATCCCTTCTTGTTCTAAACTCAAAATCTTGGGCATTTAGTTCTTGAGTTTGAGTTTCTTCGCTAGAATCTTCGTGTTCATCTTCATGCCATTCAATGGTAGCAGCTCCCAATCCATTTTCTCCCCTTTCATGCTCTGTTGGACTCAACGGATCCAGTATCAATTGTTATTTCGAAATCGCAAATGTTAGTCCATATTGGTCGATATCAAATGATAACACTAGAATAAATCCTAATTTTTATTACCTTTTCATCTTCAAAACTAGACGCGGCGGCATTTTTGTCTTTATGTAGATCTTTCAGATTCCACCTTGCATATCTCGGAACTATTTCATCCTTGTTTTCTTCAAGTAGATCTACCACATTCGTCTTCTCCATAAACCCAAATTGTCATTTAACAAAAAAAGAAAAAAAGAAAAAAAGAAAAAAAAGAAATCAAATACATTGAGAACAAGGTTTATCAAATAATAGAGCGCCTATAATAATATAAACAGAGCGTCTGGTATCAATTTGTCAATATCTATAAAATAGAGCACCTTCTTTACTAAAATAGAGCGCCATGAGTTATTTTTGGCATGAACCATAAACAGACCCCATATTAGAAAACAAACAGTGTGACATTATAAAATTACTTACAGGTCTCACTAAGACACTGTCATTAGTTTATCACATACATTGAGAACAAGGTTTATCACATAATAGAGTGCCTACAATAATATAAACAGAGCGCCTATTATCAATTTGCCAATATTTATAAAACAAAGCGCCTTCTTTACTAAAACAGAGCGCCATGAGTTATTTTTGGTCATGAACCATAAACAAAGCGCATTTTGGAAAGCAAACAGTGTGACATTGTAAAATTACTTATAGATATCAGTAAGACACATCTAGTGACCTTTTATGGAATCGAAACGTTTTCTTTGAGCGACTTTGTCAATTTTCGAAAAAGTGTGATATCCAGTTATAATCACACATCCATATCTGCTACAAAGTTGCAGTCCCAATTTAAAGATGGTTCCGACGTGGTTACGAAGAGCGTGTTCAAAATCTACAGCATAAGAAGTCTGGCTGTGTCCTCGTAATTGTGCACTTCAGTCCCTCTCGATGCTGCTATGAGTGTATCTTTAATCTTCTTAGTTGTCAACTCCCTGTCCTTTCTGTCTCCTTGGTTTCGATTTGGAAACCTTCTTTGCAAGAATTCGGAATCCTGTACTATGTCTAGTATCGACTATACCGAAAATCAATTTCATGTCCATCTCGTCTTGGCGGAATTCACGACCTCCGAATGTGAATATCAACTCGCCTTTGTTGTATTCTAATATGATTTGTCGAATGCATATGTCGCTTTTTTGATACTTTTCTGTTCTTAACTTTCCATCCAGGGTGGCCTTGAACAATGCTAGAAAGAGGCCTTTTGCAACTTCGTCCTGTGTTCGTTTAACACTGTGATCTCATTTTGAGTAATAAGTTTCACAATTGACCCTAAATTGTTTCTGTATTGACACGCCATTTGAACTGTTACAAAATACATATAAATGTAAAGTTAGTGAATATACAGTTTCAATAAAAAAAAAAAAAAGGTACTTATGTGTTTATAAACAATGACAAATAGGATTAATTTTAGCATTCAATCCAAACAGAGGTCCTTTGTTTTCAAAATAGAGCACATGTTGCCTATTGATTTCATTTACAATAAGTATATCAAAATAAAGCGTAGGTTATCTATTTTTTTAATTCCAATATGAAATAAAAATAGAGCGTCTTTTACTTTGAGAAAACAGAGCGCTTGTGTATTATCCAAACATAGCAGCTTTGTTATGGAAAACAGAGTGCCTGTATTACAAATATAATCATATATTGTACATACAATGCACTCATCGTGGGCTTTTAGTATACAATTTTGAACAACTAAAAACCAAAAATCAATTTATGAATCAGGGTTTCATAGTAAATTAAGCCCAAATAAAAAAAATCTAAGCACCTTTTCATCCTTTCATTTCATGCAAACACAAACACTCATTAGTTTTACGAATAATGTTCTATTTGGATTCAAATTTCGGTTCATAATTCGTTTTCTAACCTATTCACTTGTTGAAAACAATGTGATAAACCACAAATTAGCAAAAACTGAGCGACATACCCTAATGTAGAGGGCCTTCGAATGGACGATGATTCCTTCGTTGTCGGTTTGGATCGAATTGGGTGAAAGTGCGGTTTTTTTTTTCTTGATTTAGGATGAATGAATTGAGAACATCGGGGGGTTTTTGGATGAGGAAGGTGGTGCGCGGTAGTTTTTTTTAGATTTTGTTTGGAATAAAGATCCCGTGTGTAACTTTTTGGTTTTTTTTCTTTCAACTTTTTATAGTTTTGGGTGATTTTTCCTATCTAGTGTAAAACTTGACCTATAAAATAAAATAAAAAATTGAGAACAAAAAAATAAGATTATTTATAATTACTTAATCACGATTTCATATAGGAATATAAAGTTTTAAGGATTTTTTTATATTTCTTTGTGCAATATTTCGTATATATGATGATTATATTTTTTGATTTGATCCAAATATTTTAGGTTAGATTTGACATATTAAGATTTATATTTGATTGGGGTGATGATGGGATTATAGATATGATTGTTCGAAATTTTTAACTTTTAATTAAATAGTTAGGCTAAATTTATTATGGTTAAGATTTAATCTCGATCATTTAATTCATAATCAAAGGCTAAAAATTATTTGGATTAGATTCTGTTAATTAGTTTAAATAAAATAAAATTATTTTATTATCCATTAAAACTTTCAAATGACAATAATCTACCGTCATACCGTTTGTCATCCAAATAATTTGTCGTTTAAATATGACTGGATAATACGATATGTATTAGATTAAACTAGATTGAGATTTTAATTGGTTAAGATATATATTAGATTAGATTTTATTTAATTGATTTAATTTTTTTTACTTGAAATTTTTTAAAATGACAATAATATTCTATAATATCGTTTGTTATTGATTTATTTCGTTTAAAAACCACTGAAGTATAGGATATAGATTAGATTAGATTTATTTTCATCTTGATTTTCTCAAAAAAAAAAAAAAAAAAAAAAGAAGAAGAAAATTAACCGCAATACAACCAAACGCCATACAACTCTCAAACCGAAATGTTCAAAAATCTACCGTATCTCTGTGTCTTGAAAAAGCCAACCTCATCACATTCGTCCGATCCATACAAAACATTTTAGCTGGTAAGAGGTAAAAAGGAAAAACCCAACCACTTGTCTTTTCCTGTCCATCATCAATCTAGGGTTTCCCCAAATTCTCCCAAATTCCCCCCAAATTCCCCCAATTTGAGCTCAATCGATTTAATCATGAGAGTGTCAGGCAAGTATCTGTTCGATCCGACAACGGACACCTACACCGACGCCACCACGAATCAGAAGAAACCGAGGAGGAGAGGCGACGAGGACGAGAAAGACAAGGAGATAGAGGAATCGAATTTCGGATTTGCTTTTAATGACAGTAATTTCTCGGATCGGGTTCTGAGGATCGAGATCATGGCGGGGTCGAAGGAGGAGATGATGGCGGGGAAGGGGGGTGGTGGAGAGGGAGGTGTGGGGGTGTGTGGAAGCGTGAGCGATTGGGTAAGGGATCGGAAGCGGAGGAGGGATGATTTGAAGAAGGATGTTGATGGTGAGAGGGCTTTTGTGTTTTTGTTGTTTTAGGGTCGGAGTTTGCAGGAAACAGTCTCTATGTTATTGCAAGGGGTGAGATTGTTGTCGTCGATGACGGGATTATCTGAGTCGTTGTTGTTGTTTACTCGGGGATTGATGCGAATTTTTGTGTGTTTGATTTCGATAATGTGATGTTTGAGGAGGTGACGAGGAATATTGGTGTCCTTTGGTCGAAGTTCATAGGAAAGTCTATCTGTTGTTTGCAACGGGATATGAGGGATAAGATTGTGGTCGCCGATGACGGGATTAATTGGGTCATTGATGTTGTTGTTAGCTCGGAGATTGATGAGGATGTTTGTGTTTCGGATTTCGACTCTGTGATGTTCGAGGAGGCGAAGAGGAATAGTGGTGTTTTAGGTCAGAGTTGATAGGAAACAGTTTCTCCGTTGTTTGCAATAGGGTAAGATTGCGGCTTCCCATGGCGGGATTACTTGGATCGTCGTTCTTAGCTCAGAGATTGATGAGGATGTTTGTGCTTTCGATTTCGATTTCGATTCTATGATGTTTGAGGAGGTGAAGAGGATTTTAGTTGATTTAGGTCGTTATTTGAGGAGGATTTGGGGTTTTTAACATTAGTCGCATTCGTTGTGTTGTGGTGTGTTGTGGTTTGATTTTTAATTTTTTCTTCGTGATTACTTCTAATATTTGGATGTAAATTAGGGAAATTGGTGTTTGTGTTCATGTTGTTGTTTCATGTGATTTGGAAGGAGAGGCGTTTTGTTGAGGTGTGCCTCTCAACGTCTCGTGTGTAGGTTGCGTCAGGCTTGGGATATATGGCCTGTATGGGCGTCGAAGGTGTGCCATTTAGAACAATGGTGCTGTTTTGAAGTTCATTATTTCTATGCTGGATATGGTTTTCTGAGGAGAGAGAATGGTATTATGTGTGATTCAACTGGAGTATATGACCTACCTGATTTAGTAGCTTGGTTCTTCATGGTATTCTGATATATCGACGATTTAAATCTAGATTGGGTCTTGGTTTCTCTAGTTCTTCGTTTGGCCTGTTAGAAATCATGAGATCAAGGCTTGTTGTTCTTGTTGTTGAACTGTGGTGTGTTGAAGTCCTTGTCGTGATGAACTATCATCTTTGTTTCATATTCATTGATTATGATCTGAATTCCTTTTTGGATGGGCATCCTTGTATTCCCTACTGATTAGGACAAAACCATTCCATTAACCTTGAAGCTTGATATTTTTTATTTATTTACTGGATAGTATCTATCTTGAATGGTCTTTTCTTATATGGTTTGTCCTTTAAATTGGTTTCATCCACTTCCCTCTCAATGGAAATTGTGTTCTTGCGGTCTGGGATTGTTCTACTAACCATTCGATGTGCTTCATATCCTTCATGTGTTTACCAAAAGAAGTAGGAGTTTATTGATACATCTTATTCTGTTCAACTGTCTTAGGTACATATGTCATTGTGTGTCCTGAGGAGCAGATCTTAAATCAACCAGACACCGATGATGTTCTAGGCTATGAAAATGACGAAGATGAAGCAGTTGCTGTGAGTGAAGAAGCTTTATCAGGTATCTGATTTCCTATTACTTGTTTGTAATTCTCTGTTGTCGGATCCTTGGTGCTACTTTTGATGTTAGTTTTGCCCACATTGACATTGCCATCCGTTGTTTTTTCTGCATCATAGTTTTCCTTACTAAAACTATGGCCCATGATATGCTTATGTTGCTATCGTTTTAATCAACTCATGTTGTTGTTTTTGAAGGAGATGAAGCTGACAATAGCAATGATTCTTCTTGGAGCATGGACTGTTCTCTGCCATTGAGGGTTACTGCTCTGCATATCAGCTCTCCTATTTTAGCGGCAAAAAGTCCATTTTTCTACAAGGTAGAGGACTATGTTTCCTCGGATTGTAGTACATTTTGGTTTGCTAAGGGGCTCTATCTAACTTTTGTTTCTTCACCTCTATACTTTCTTGTAGCTGTTCTCCAATGGCATGATAGAGTCGGAGCAGAGGCATGTGACACTGAGAATAAATGAATCTGGTATGAGTTGTAGAGCTGGTAGTGAGATGCTTTTATGGTTTCGTTTTAACAAATGCAGTGGGAGCTTTTGTTAGTATAAAAATGGATGCAACTGTTAGTGTCTCATATGTAGAAGTGTGTTGTACATGGTTTTGTGCAAATCTTCATCTTGACCAGTTCTAGGTTCCCAAGGGTGGCGAGAGGATACCTTCTAGCACCTGTAGTATGCTTCCAAAGTGCAAATTTTATAGGTCATTCATACTGACATTGCAAGCACTCAACAGACACACTAGCTACAAATGTTTTTTGTTTTTGTGCTGATTATGATTTGAAACCTTGACCCACATGGAGGTTGAGTCAGCTAAGCGGTAGCATGTATTGTTGTGTGTGATTCGTATGCGTTTTACAGTTGAGTGGTCTTACTTGTGTTAATTATTTTACTTATTCTTCTACAGAGGAAGCTGCTTTGATGGAGCTGCTGAATTTTATGTACACAAATACCTTGAGTGCTACCACTGCCCCTGATGTCCTCGACGTGCTGATGGCAGCTGACAAGTTTGAGGTTGCTTCATGTATGAGACACTGTAGCCGGCTACTTAGGAGTATGCCCATGACCCCAGAATCAGCACTACTTTACCTAGAGCTGCCGTCTAGCATCTTGATGGGAGAAGCTGTTCAGCCATTGACGGATGCAGCTAAGCAGTACCTTGTCAATCGCTATAAGGACATAACCAAGTAAGTTTAACCTTTTAAATAGTTTTAAGTCATTCAAAATTAAACAAGAGAAATTTTTGTCACTTCTGGTTTAGTTGTTTATCCTTCATGCTGGAGATCCAAAATTATATATTTTGGTGAGTGCAGAAGCACTTATTCTTCTATGATAAGATTGACTGTTGGCTGCTTGAAGTGCTGGTTTGAAGGCTTAAATATGGTTTGTTGGTCTTTGTATGAGCTGGTTCACTGAGTAGTTCCTGATTGTATCTGCTGCTTAGAGTCGCTTAAAGTTCATGATATCGGTAAATCTTTTTTTTTTTTTTTTTTTGGTTACATATTATCTTGATCTTATATTAGTTTGTGAAGTTCTTCATTATGATTTGGCTTTTGCAGGTCCCAAGATGAGTTGATGTCTATGCCAATTTCCATAATCGAGGCCTTGCTTTCCACCGATGATCTTCAAGTTGCATCAGAGGATGCTGTGTATGATTTCATCTTGAAGTGGGCCAGGGCTCAGTACCCAAAACTTGAGGAACGCCGTGAGATCTTATTGACTAGGCTCATCCGTTTCATACGCTTCCCATACATGACCTGCCGGAAGCTAAAAAAGGTTCTAAGTTGCCCTGAATTCGACCATGATGTGGCAACCAAGGTAGTCCTCGAGGCTGTCTTCTTCAAGGCCGAGGCTCCACACAGGCAACGTGCCATAGCTGCAGAAGAGTCCCCTGCTGCCGGCCGCAGGTTCATGGAGCGGGGCTACAAGTATAGACCCGTCAAGGTGGTGGAGTTCAACAAGCCACGACCTCAATGCGTGGTGTACCTGGACTTGAAAAGGGAGGAGTGCGAAAACCTGTTCCCGACGGGTAGGGTTTACTCTCAGGCATTCCACCTCGGAGGACAAGGCTTCTTCCTCTCTGCCCACTGCAACATGGACCAACAGAGCTCGTTCCATTGCTTCGGTCTTTTCCTGGGGATGCAGGAGAAGGGCTCAGTCAGCTTCGCTGTCGACTACGAGTTTGCTGCTAGACAGAACCCGGCAGAGGATTTTGTGAGCAAGTACAAGGGCAACTACACGTTCACCGGGGGAAAGGCGGTCGGTTACAGGAACCTGTTCGGCCTTTCCTGGAAGTCGTTCATGGCCGATGATAGTCCCTATTTCATCAACGGAGTCCTGCATCTCCGAGCGGAGCTTACTGTCCGGCATTGACTCGAGATATATATTTGAACACTGATCTTTGTAGCAACTGATCTTAAGCCAGTAAAAGTGATACTTATCTGCTTTCAATTCCTGTGATTTCAGTGTAACCTTTGCTGAATCCAAACCAAACGGAACTGTAAATGTGCTTGTATGAAATGTCATCTCCTTTCTGGCCTGTTGCAGCTACTTGTAACGAGAGAATATATATACCCATCGTTTGTTTTAATGTAGGCTACGATTTCTTACCTTAGTCGTCCAAAATACATGAAATATACCCAAAATGGTATAGTTTCATTTGAAAAGAATATCACAGAAAATTATAATTTGTTATACTTGAATTATAGACTTCTTTACAATAAGTTTTACTATCATTAATAAAATATTGATCTTTTAATCAAATTCATGGAAAATAAAATATTGATCTTTTAGTCAAATTCATGAAAAATTAAATACATACATTCTGATGTTGAGTCAAATTGTAGATTATAATAGGCCTATTTACATGCATATTAATCATTAGTCATCATCAAACATTTTGAACCACAAAACCAAAAAAAGAAGAAAAAACAACAAAAGAAAAAAAAAAAAAGAAGATAAAAGGGGAAAAAAGGTACTTGAACATCTTATGATACAAATCAAATCTATTACATATGCAATAATTAAGATATCACATGACAAATCATCAGATGATATTTTTTTAAGGACAATGAAGCAATTTACTTTTAATTAAATTAATAGAATCTTTAACCAAATAATATATTGTTTTTTATAACAAGTTGAACGATTGAGATTAAATCTTGAGAAAATATCAAATTTAACAAAAACAATCATATGTACAACTCTTATCTGAAACGAAAATGATAACAATATATTATATCTACTATATATATAATTACACAAAATATTCAGATAACAAACGATATGGCATGACAGAGAATTGTGTCGTTTTAAAATTTTTAAAAGACCTTCAGCTAATTCCATGTAAAAAAATCTTTATCTAATTAATTATAGGTCTTTTTTTAACACTAATTCTACACTTTTGATTATGAGTTGAACATTGAGATTAAATGTGAAAGAAATTTTTAAAGATCCACTTCTCCAAAACAATCAAAATAAAAAATCATAACAACTTATGCACCATTATTTATGAGATGAAAATAGTCAACCGTTATAATAAAAATAGAAGATTTTTGAGAAAATGTCCGTGAAGTATTACTTGAAATATTTTATTTCAAAGAGGTATCAGTAGCTTACATAAATTCCAATAAGGTACTACCACACCCTTACCCCACCCCCAACCCCATCCTAAATAATGCATGTATAAAACAAAATAATACGTCTATAAAAAATAATGTGTCTCTAAAAAAGATAATACGTTCATCGGAATCCGACCGGAATAACTAGTACGTCCGTTGAAATCCAAGCGAAATAAATAGTACGTCTGACATGAGCAATTAGTACATCTGTCGAAAACCGATCGCAACAAGTAATACGTTCGTTGGAATCCGACCGAAGCAATTAATATGTACGATCAAAACTAATACATACGTCGTAATCTGACCGAAATAAATATTACATTCGAACAAAATTAACACGTTCGATCGGAATCCAACCAACCAGAGCATGCAGTGAAATATGCACAAACAACCCAATCTCACATTCACTCACCACCACACCCAGCCCCTAAGCTCCCAAAGCCTGCCCCACAGTCAGTGCTGGTCTCCAAAAGGGAGCAGCTGAGGAGGAATGTTAATGCGGCCGCTGTGAATCCCAGCTCCGGGTTAAGCAAAGACGGCGTTTTGAGAGAGATTGATACATTGCAAACAGAGATCCTTTCGTTGCAGAGCGAGAAAGAGGATAAGAGAGCTAGAGGAGCAGAGCAAAGTTAAGGGTCTGAATAAGGAACTTGTAGACCAGAAGAACAGCCTTAACACCGACATCACCGAGGCAGCTGTAATCTCGATCATCTAAAGAAGAAGGTCCAGGACGTGCTGTTTCCGTGTCCGTTGCTACTGCTCGATGACGACGAAGACGATATCGTTATGCTTCTCATGCTCGGCGACAAATGCAGCTGCATCCTTGCCTTTCTCTTCCTCCTCAACCGCCTCTCCCAACACCGTCGCCATCACCAACTCCATCCCATTGTCAACCCTAAACCGCAATCTTCTCCATCCGATTCCCAGTTCGATCAGATTTCTTGCTCATCGCTTCGATTCTGGCGAAAATCGGTGAAGGATGAGATCGAGTTAGGGATTTGAGTGATGAATTGGGATTAGGGTGAGGGAGAAAGAGATTGATGTGATGATGATGCAGCCATGGATGGAATCATGAAATCGAGAGAGAGGGGAAAACGAAAGAGGTTGAAGAAGGAGAAGATATCAAAGAGGGGCGGTGAGGAGTGGTGGAGGATGAGAGGTCGGGAGCAGAGGACGACATCGGAGGTAGGGGTGAGTTGGGGGTGGATGGTATTAAATTGAGTGGATGATACATGCAAAATAATATTTACGGGGGATTATCATAAAATTTTTTTATATAATTATTTTATGAAAAAATAATAATTATATCTTATATAAATTATTAATCATCTAATCAAAATCATTTCTATATTTTGAAAAAACTATTTTATCGATAATTATAATGGATTTTTAATTTTTATTATATTATCAATTTTTATCTAAAATCTACTTTGAATATTTCATTATAAGTAATGTATACAAACACTAATATATAGCTTAAAATTTGGATCAATTCATCGAGAAATATTTGAATTTTAATGAAATTTTTTAAATTATATTTGGAACATGGTATTTGTTATGAATTGAGTTATACTAAAAACATAAGACGATAAATAAATTTAAATTTTTTTTAATAACATAGATATAAATTATAATTATATTTTTGTTAGTCTAAAGCTCTTTTAATCTATTATGATTTTTTTACCATGCAGCGCACGGATTAGTAATCTAGTCTATTATATATATAATTACACAAAATTTTCAGTTTACAAATCATCTGAATGACAAACGGTATGACGACATGACGATAAGACAATATATATTAAATTTTATTTAAATTGAAAAAATGATTTTTCAATTAATATTGTTGGCTTTGATTAGGATTTGAACGGTTTAGATTGATTCTATGAATAATCAAATATAATATAATTATTAGGTTTAAATTTGAAAATAACAATCCTTGAAAAAAAATCCTAATCCAAAAAAATAAAAAAATAAAAAACATGATAATCAAACTACCATGGATAAGAAGATAAGGTATTGAGATTGGTAACTACATACATAAAATGCACAATTTTATTAGTTCTTAACATTAATTAAACATATAAATACATAGCAATAAAACTTTCAGATGTCGAATTATCTGGATGACAAACGACATGACAAGGATATATTAAATTTTATTTAACCTAGAAAAATCTTTTTTCAATTAATATTCTTCGCTTTGATTATGATTTAAACGATTTACATTGATGTTATGAATAATCAACAACAACAAATGAAGTCTCTATCCCATCAAGTGGGGTCGGCTATGCTATGAATAATCAAATGTAATATAATTGTAAGATTGGAATTTCAAAACTACAATCCTTGTACAAAAATCCTAATCCTAAATTAAAAACAAAATCGCCTTATCATGGATTGCGTCTGTGACGACATAACGTCACGTGTCAATATGTCGAATTTCGGGGTGTTACATTGAGAGACATCAAGATTGGACTTAATCAACTCAAAGTGATCTAAAACACTAAAACTTAACGGTTAAAAGGGATGCTGGGTTAACAACCAAAAACTGTGCTCTATGCATACTGAACCTGTATTTGGGGAAAAGAAAAAGAAAAATTGAGGATTGATGTCGTTTAAAATTTCATAAGTTGCTAATTTATTGGACCTGTATGTGGGTTTGGTTGGTTTTGATGATTCATAGGATGGTGTCGTTTTATAGGATAAGTGTAAGGGTGTCGTTATTATCTTAATTTGTTTATTCTGATATCCATCGCCCTTTCTTGATTGAAGTGTTATACTATGTCCCATAGATTGACTGCAGTAGGATGCATTTGGAACCGTATTCCATACATTATTGTCCTACGGAGGGCTGGTATCTTTTATCCGTTGTAATTAGGATTCTTCTCTATTGTGATGCTTTTCATTATTTGAGTTATTGTTTAGAATCATACGCTCATAAAAATCTTCCTAAATAGGTCCCAAAAAACGCAAGAGGACGCCATTGAAGTAAAAACAGAAGAAAGATTATAAAGAACGTAGACGAGTAGAAAGATTAATGGCGGCAAGAAACACAATTGCAAGTACACATGATGGTGTATCAAACAAACAAGATCTTTTGTTTTGCTAAATAGCCGATCTTCTTCTCTTAAAAGTTTTACAAAGGTAGAAAAAAAAAAAAAAACTGGTAACTTCATGTGTTAAAATTAAAATATCACACTCTTTTATGTCTCAACAACAAAACCAATCCTCTCTAAAGACATTAACAATATCCGTCTAAGAAAAACCGGACACCGACGTCAAGGTGATGCTCTTACTACTAATAATATTATCTTAAATTAATTCTTACTTTTTTATTATACTAACAATATTTTTAATAGAGAAAGTTGAAGGCCCAATGGACATTGATATCTCATCGGTTGAATGCCCTTTCTTCAAGTCGTTGCTTTGGCCAACGGAGAACTCCTCGATATGTTATCATAAATGGAAGATTGCTTTGCCTCTACTGCATCCTCCGTCGAGAGAGTTAGCAGAGTTATTAGATGATCAAGGGAAGAGAGGTTTTGATTTTAAGAAATCGATATGAGCTTATAATACTATGTTTGCTTTCACGTCAATGGGAGGAGGAAATATTGATGAAACCATCAATAATGGTAAAGTCCTTTTTGTTTTCCGTCTTAGCGATAAAACATATCATCATCTAGGTTTCCTTCTTTCTATAGATGCCAAACCAGCAAAGTTTGCCCAATTTTATACTTATGATGGTGAGGATGAGATGCAATGACGACTTTCCGCTTTAGAGAATTGTTTAATCGATGAAAATATTGTTCGCACTTTCATTGAATTGTTTAATCGTGAATACGAATTGATAAAGATATTCAAGAGGGTTTAAGAACGTTTCAAAGAAACCGATTATATTCGTGTCAGTTTGAGGCTACTTGAGTGTAGAACCTCGGATGGAAGAGAGTATAATATGCCCACTAATGCATATGAGGGAGCAGCTTTGCGACATTCTTTGTACATTTGGTATGTTCTTCGTCTCAGTTGTCAACAATGATCTTGAGTCCATCGGGAGATGTGACTCTGAGAACGACAACATAAAGTTATAACAAAATACTGGCTCTTTAAAATATAACCCTGCATATTTCAAGATTTGACCTTGGCTCTTGTTTATAGTCATGGTGTAGCACAATGTCACAGGAGATTGTCGTCTTTTCAATACAAATGGCAGATTTTCATCTTTGGGGGACATAATAATTCTTGGAATCAATACTTTTTACCCGATCATGCTACCGGCGATGATCTTATCCTCAATAACCCATTGGCCTAGCTACGTCACTACCGGCCGCGTGCCATTGCATTGTTCAGATAAAGGTTTCTTAGCAACATAATGGGACAACCCAGCTTCAATGAAATTTCATGGTTGGGGATGTTATTGAATTTCAAAGAGTTCAAAAAATTGGCAGGAGATAGTATTTGTTGCTCTTCAAAATTCCTTATGGATCTACATATCGTGTGTGAACTTTTGTAGACCTTTGACTCATCTGGAAGCAAATGCAGGATCAATTCGTTGATACGATCCCTGCTTTCATTCAACAGAGATAGGATGCATCGTTCTTGGAGGTAATTTAGGTCGTATCTATCTAAGAGGTTGGGGTATAGGTGTTGAAGAATCGATTCAACACCTTCGTCATCCGTTTCTATCAAAAACTTCTCCGTTATTTGAACCCAGTTACACTCGCTCTTGTTAGCATGATCTACTCCAGCTGTCGATCCGTCCCCTATATTGAGTATCCAATCTTTGAAGTCCATTATCTTGTCTCCGATTGTTATCTTTGATGTATTCTGTGCGACTCTTACAATCTAAATACTTGGCATCCCTCCCACAAGCTCGATCTGTTGATGAACACAACGAAATCCCTGGTGTGTTGTCTCTTGAAACCACGGGCAATATTTGCCTTAAATTTCCTCCGAGTAAGAAGGGTATCCCCCCGAACACCTTTTTCTTTGTATCGGGACCTTATGCACTTAAGATATCGCGAAATGATCTATCCATTGCAACGTAACTATGACTCATCAGGGCCTCGTCCCACACAACCAGCTCCTTCTTATAGATAAACTCCCCAAGCATTGTTTCGCGATCTATGTCACAAATCGAGTTTTCAATGAGATCGATAGCTATCTTAAACCTAGAATAAGCCATGCGTCCTCCGCTCATTAGCAACGGTGCAATTCTGGATGATGCGGCTGCAATCATTATTTTGCCTTTCGATCTAAAATCTTGAAAGCAAAGTTCGCCAAAGGAAAGTTATCAATTCCACCATGACCGTAAACAATGAAAATACCTCCTCCTTTCTTCCCAATGGCCTCAACAATCCGATCGCAGGTCTTTCTTTGCTCTTGATTCAATTATGGGACCATTTTCGCATGTTGCTTCCTCAATATATCATGGTCCTACTACAATTCTTCATACAACAGTCTATTAGTATATTGCAACGCAAGATCTGCCTCAACGGTCGATAAGGTGGGAAAATCATAGATCAATTTCCTGTGTTTTATTAGAAGTCTGTCGATCTCAAAGATCTCGAGGTCCTTCTTGCGTTGGTCGTCGATATGCAGCTCAGACGACAACAATTTTCTTTGATGGTACTGGATGTCATCAGTTTGGTCCCTCCAATGAGCATTCCATAGATTCAAAGGATCTCATACCTTGCAAAAGAGCAGCAACATAATGAAAACTTCGCGCAGTCATTCCCCACTCTGAAATACAACAGCCCGATTCAATGCTTTGTGCCACTCATTGTCACTATCTAACAGGCCTATATGGAAACATGCTTCTTTGAATGTCGCATAAACAGTTGCTTCGACAGTTTTCAGTTCTTCATAAGAGCGTGCTCCTTTGGCAGTGTTCAACAACAATCGTAGGTAGAAACTTTCACCGGAAAGTGGATAAGCATAATACAGCCTCCCAACGCCGTCTCGTTTATTTTTCCTCCTTGTCTACATATGGATCTTCTTATCCCCTTTATACTTTTCCGGAATCTCGGGATAAGTCAACGTTTTAGCATATTCACCTGTTATATTCAAGATAACCATTGTTGAAACATAGTTCTGAAAGGATCAACTCAATCGATGACCGACTAAAGGCTTGCATCTAAAAATAACTAAGTGTTCATCTTCTATGTGGTATGATAGGCGATGGACGACTGGTCATCTGAAATATATGGAAGTTCAAAAATCCTCCAACAAAATTCTAATGCAGTCACATATCAGCATTTAAGATAACAGGCGATTTCATCTCGTGTAACAGTCGAAGTTATAGTTCTGTCACAGTTCTCGACTATGGTTTTATTTATGACAATAGTAGCCATTTTAGGGATATGATTCTGGTTCGTGTATATTATGTATGATCATGGATGGTTATGTGTTAATATGTCTTGTTGTGTACTTTATGTAAAATAGCAGGGTCTATGTAAAGGGAGTTAACTGTATCATAGAGTGACTGAGGTTATAAAGAAAGAGCGTGCAGTTAAGATCGGGAATGGGAATGGATGTTTTACGTCTGTGTTATGAATTGTACGGGAATGTGTGCTATAAATGGGATTAGAATATAAACAATTATAACATATACGCCATGTCGAAAAGTAAACAAAAAACGACTTCAGTTCCATATTAATAAAAGGACATGTGAATGCAAATCTTTGTTTTACAATAATGAAAGTGAGCATCTCTTAAGAACTAATATAAGGTGTTCTAGAAAGAGACATGTTTCAAGAAAGTTGTTCTTGGCATCTCTTCTTGGATCCGTAAGGGTCGTTGGCTGGAATTATCAATACAAGTCATCGATGGTGATCATTGTATTATCATGTAAGTCTTATTGTCAAGGATCAGTTCATGAGTCACTATATCGAACGTGTCGGTTAAGTCGTGGGGACTAGGCGAGTGAGGCTTGTCCTATCAGTTATTGGATCCCCATAGTTGTCAAAATTATAGTTGTTGGTTTCGTGCCAAAATTGTTGTTGTTAGCTTTCCATTAGAGTTGATCGTATCCTCAAAGTTTGGTTTTACGTGGTCTTGTCCTTAATTGTCAGAGAATAATAATGAGAAAAGACACGTAAAGCGGATATAACAATATTGTTTGATAAATATGGCCTAAATACATATTTTCTCTTCCTTGCTTTCCTTTGAGGGTTCCTTTATGGGTTTTCTCGGATCCATCACAGTTGCGGAAAAATCCCCTGGAAAAGAAATCCATCACTCTGGTTGCTGAGTTTTTTGCTCACAAGTTATGGGTTTTATTTTCAGATATTGGTCGAAATGAAACTGGAGTTGCGATAGTGTGAGCTTCCATGCATTTAGATGATTTCACCTACTTGAAACTTTATCATAGCTTAAGCTTATCCTGTAATATTTTCTTACTGTAAGATAAACATGAAATGTGTAGACTATTGGAAAGAAACATGTAATTGAGCTACTTTTCTTAACTTTTAGATATGTAATGCTATATTTAGATAGTTTCTCTTAATTTTTATACCTAAAACTCGATGGAGTTGTTTCGTCTGACTATGAATTTCATCTGTAACGGTATAACGTCATGTGTAAGCTGAGCTGAAAGTCGGGACGTTACAAGTGTATCCTAAAACTGTGATCTATAAGACAGTCCATCCGAGCTGTGCGCCCATTCTTCATTATGTCTCCCATTCATCTTCGAAGACTGTGCATTCCAAAACCACTAGCCACTTCGAGCCTATCTCCATCGCATACAAATAACCTACAAACCCGCCAATGAATCCCTAAATCAAACACGAATCGAAACAGACCAACCAAAACAGTACACCTATACATCACCCTCCGAAGTTGTAAACCTGATGTCATTCTCTAAGTTTCTCTTAAATGAATTGACTCAAACTGATCTCTTTTCATCCGTTTGGCTTGTCGTCCTGGTGAAAATTCTGATCATCTATATATGCGACTCTATGAACATTACGTACCCTCGAATGCGTATATATAAACCAGCATGAGATACCTTCCTCACATGGATGCTTTGGCTAGTGAAGTCTACTCGAACTCAAAGTGCTACAATCACAGTGATTAAATCGCGTAAAGATCATATCTCCGATTAGGTGAAGTGGCCGCGACATTTTTTTATGATGAAGACAATGGATGATGAAGAAGAGGTTACGAGGTTGGCGGCTATGGGCAGACTAAATCAAATCAAATTAGGAATTATAAGATTAATTAGGGTTACTTTATTTAGGAAGAATCAGATCAAATCTTTAAATTAAAAAGGAATGGTTTGATGATTGTTTGTGTTTTAGAAGAGAAAGAAAAAACAAATGGTAATTAAAAACTTATGGGTGATCCTTTGGTAAACAAGTTTCAAAAAGATTAAATTGATTCTGAAAAAGATATTACAATAAGATCTGCTAATTTTTCAGACGTTATTTGATCGAGACACGAGAGGGGTCAAACTTAACCTCAAGATATGTGTATAATCAATACATTGTAATTTTCATGTGACGGAGGAAGTATTTCTTTATGTATATATTTTTGTTATTTATTTATTTATTTATTGAAAAATTATAATTTTTGATAATTTTACAAGGCCAATTTTATTTCCTGGGCTGTTTTCTTAGTTCCAAGGAAAATATTATTGGCTTCTTCTTTTTATCCTTCAATGATCCCCATACCCCACTGCAACAAACAAGAAGAAGAAAAGAAGCGGACAAAAAGAAGTCTGCTCCAACATTTATTAGAGGTAGTATAGGAATGTTTTTCTAATTAGCTATTTTTCATTAGTAACTCTGAAGACGTTTTCTATTCCTTTTCTAATTTCTTCTTTTACCCTCATCGAATATTTTCACCCATGACTCCATCAGCATGCTCCTTCTAATCATAATATGTGTTCAAGTGATTTAACAATTGTATTTGTACGTCAAATTCAAAAAATAGTAATTTTTAAGTTAGATTTAAATCGAATAGTTTCATTAAATGATTAAAACAATAGTTTCTCTTAAATAAATAATTATTGTGATCAATAATTAATTACCAGTTAGTAAACATGAAAAAAAAAAGTTTGTCAAGTAGATGTGTGTTTTAATGATTTTTTTTGTTATTTTGAATTTTTTTTGGCCGAATATAGTATATTTTCAAGGATTCCTTGGTTGTTTCAATAAATCATTAAAAGATGTGGGAGTATTTTTTATTTTATTTTTTTCCCCTATTCTTGCGAGGATCACTCAGTAATACAAAGAAGGCTATAATCTTTTCCCTGGAAGTAAGAGAATCTCCCTGAAAATAAGATTAGCCCTTTTTATATCATAAACATCAACTTGCAGTAATTACAGCAATAACATAATTGTGTTTATCTACGCAGATCATTTTGACATTTTCTACTCACTACAAACATATCCAATTCATCTTTTTATATCACATGTTTATCCGGCTATTTTAATGTCATGGATTGGTTCCGTCACGGAAATTAAAGAACTTTTCGACGATATCGTCTTGTCCGTCACAAAAAGTTTCTGACGGCCAGATTTCTCTGTTGGAAATTTTGTGATGGAAAACCTCTGCCGTCGGAAAGTTTGTGATGGTTTACGTCAGAAATTTGTTATCGAAATCGTCGAAAATTTGCCACAGTTATTGTATTTTGTCGGAAAAACTGAAAAATAAGATTTATTTTTTTCTAAATAATATTTTTTTTGTAATGAAAATGGTCGTCAGAAATATGAAAAACAAAAGTCAATACAAAACCTATTTTCACGCTCCAAATTTGTTTTACATACATCTAACATCAAATTATCCCAAAACAATATATAGTCCAACCATCTCTAAGATACTTTGTTCAAAGCAAGTATATTCGTCAAACATACATAGTTCGCATTTCTAAAATGCCAAGGAAATGTATATCATCCGTTCATAGTCTCAATCTCAACAAAGTGGACCACAAGACGACGGTGGTGGGGAGGGGGAGGATTAAAGCCGAGACGCAAAAAGAAATCTTTATAGTTTTCCTGCTGTGAGAGACGAGCAATGAAATCAAACATCAATTTGTTGTTATTGAGTGCTTTGATCCTTCAAAGTAGTTATCTCTGATCTCGTTTTAGTAAGAACGCGCTTTGTTTGCTCCAACTCCGCTGACAAGGAGACATTGGTATTCACCGAAGAACCAGATCGTGATTTCTTATAATATGCGCTTACCTATGAGTATCAACTATGACTAGTATTAAACATTAATAAGTTTCAAACCGTACAAATACTAAACAAATTGAAAGTTGCATTTAAAACCTCACATGTTAACCAGATTCATGTAGGGTCCTCTTCTTAACCCAACAACATCCAGATAAAGCTGATTTTACACATCTACGAGCACCACATTCATGTCTTGAATCCCGTGCTCCTTCATATATTCTCGTATCCTACCAACATAACTCTCATATAAAACAAGATCCATAAATCTTTTGACATTTATAAACTTAAACCATAAAAACATTAAATTAAAATACTTGCCGATACTTCTCTTGCCCTCTAATAAACAAATGAAGACTCCTCATCTGAAACACCAGCTTTCATCGTGATACGAGATCGAGTAAAGATCTCGGATGCTGAAGGCTCGTGATCAAACTCTGTTGTCTAGAAAAAGATTAGACAAATAATGACAAGTAAAATTAATAACTTATGAAAAACATGAAGATACTAAAACAAGATTACAGCAAAAAAATTACCATCTTAAAATTCAACTTAGTGGTCGAGATGGATCCCTAACAGTGAAGGCTGGGTCTCTTATTTTTCTATTGTTCCTTTTTCTTCTCGTCTTTTCTTGTAAATTAAGGTGGTTGTGTTTAGTAAGCAGTTGGGTGCGAATTTCCATATTGCACCATCGACTGCACGACTCAAAGGTACCTGACTGAGATCATGCACAAGACATGGTAGACGATTAATGGCGTATTGCTCCCAACTATAAGAAAACTTGAAATACATAGATCTAAAATCCAAAGACTCATGTGAAATGTTCTGTGCATAGCAATAAACTAAAGGATACAAGACAACTTGTTTATCTAAACCTTCCAATGGGTGCATTATAATAGGTCGTATCTCTGCTCAATACAAAAAACACTCACATTGATACATAATCGAATTTTAGAATTTCACCAAAAGCAGACTCTTTCATTATAATGATGTCTCACTTAAAGATAACAATGATTAGAGCACTACACTATGGAAAATCACATTGCACCGCAAACTTCAATTGGAAAAACCACACCAAATAATCCCGAACAAAGGCAGATATGCATTAATTTATTAATCTATTCATTCAGAATTCGTATCATCTAAATCCCAAATCAAACAAGAGTAACCTTGACTCATCAAATAAAGCATTGTGGATGACCACACCACCAACCCAAACACCATCATCGGCCCCAACACCACCACCGGAGAACAAGCCGTGCCGCCATCAGCCAGATCACAATAATCACCAACCAAAAATCCCAAGACATTAAGAATGAGAACCTTACCTTATGGACGACCACGATCACAAAACGAAACCAGGGCGAGAAATAAAAAATTAAATCTGAAATACGAATGAGAGTGTTGTTATACCGAATATAAGAATAATGAGAACAACAATGCAACAGCCTCATGCCGAATCAAATTTTGAATGCAGCCTTGATGGAACGAAAAAATCAAAACAACAAGAATGCAACGGCCTCATACCTCAAAAGCTCTAACCAAAACACATCGACGCACAATCCCGATTTCCTCGTCCTCATTCTCCAACACCTAAACAATCAAAACAACAATTAATCAAAACCAATTCGATTTCAATATACCAGATCTGGAAACATGAATGAGATTGTTGCCATACCGAACTGAAGAATAATGAGAACAAGAAGAGGAAGACGAGGTATAAGAAGTTACGAGGAAACGGGGAGGTGACGAGGATAATGATATTGCATGAAACAAATCGGGTTAGGTTAAAAGATTTTCGAAGGGTATAATAAAGCCGTTGGAAATTCGTGACGACCTTCACTAAGCCGCCAAATTTTTGTGACTTCATAACTACCGTCCAAAATTTGCATCCAAAATAAAAAGCAGTTGGATTATTTTTATTTATTTATTTTTTGCAGCGAAAAAATTGAGAAGTCGTCGAAAACTTTGGGAATGGCCCTTCATCTTCTGTCAAAAAACTACATGATTCTTTATAGAGTTTACTCTCTTTGTACAGGAAAGGATGCAACAATTTGACTTGATATACGTGTAGATGCGAAGTTTGATACGCGTCCAACGACGATCAAACGTAATTTTTTATAAATATATCGTAAAACATCATTAGTTGTGTAAGTTATATACTTCAACCTAATACATGTTGCGGAACGATCAGACGAAATTTGATATGAAAATGAGACTTATATTGATGCGCAGAGAATAGTATAAACAGAAAAGGACCCTAACATACACTTTTTGAACAATAATCACAAAAAGAGACACACGATTTTATTTTCACAAACATGCAACTTTTCAAATTTCACTAAAACTGCGCTATGTTTTTCATAACCAACATTGTTGTTTTCTCCATTGTCTTTGTAACATTATGCGGATCCATTCTCATAATCACCCTCATCGATTCTCATCATTTTTATCATTCAAGCTTCTAATCGCATTTACATTGACGACATCATCAGATCGTATTTTTTGATAGAGAACAAGGCGATTTCGATTTGTAGGTTTGGTGTGATTTCGAGATCGTTTGTTTGTGATTCAGATTTCGATGTTGAAGGTTTTGTTGATAAGGTACGAGATCGATTCCAAATCGCATCTGGACAAGAACTGAATTTGTTTTATTTGATCCTCGAACATGAGCAATGCTCATTGAGGGATCAGAAGGATATCACGACGTTGTTTGATGTATCGAAATATTTTTGTTTAGGCACAATTAATGTAATTCTCCAGTGTAATAGCAATGTGTCAGAGATTGGGGGTGATAGTCTCTGTTTTGATCCTGGCAGTGAACCAGAGCGTCAGTTGTATGAAACAGTGCGACAGAGCAATTAGTGTGCTTCGTTGAATCAAACAGAGCACCAGTTATCTGAAACAGAGCGCCTTATTGAATCTTGTGTGTTGGAATCCTCTGCTTTTGGTACTGAATGTTTTGTTGATCAAGGTGTATTCAATGATGGTTTTTCTGGCAATATTGTGCTTGAATCATTACTTCGATTGAAATGCGGTACATCGAGCAATATGCAACAAACATTGTGTTCTTCACACTGGTCTAATCTTATTCAAAATGTAGGTCAAGCTTTCCATGATGGTGTGTAACATTTCATGAAATGTCTTGCGCTATATGCTACTGAGGTCAGATTTCGATATATTATAAAGAGGAATGAGAAAGAGTGGGTTTATCGGTCTGTGCTTTCAAAGAAAATGGTTGTGAATGGTTCGTTAAGGCTTCACAGTGTGCATATAATAAATGTTTTTACACCAGGAAGCTGAACAATACTCACACATGCGGGCAATTGTTTTTTTTGGAATGATATGTGAAGACTATAAAGTTAGAGTGTATTGCCGAGGCTGTTACAAAAATGGTACGTCGTGATCCTCATGTTGGCAGCAACCGGGTGAGCAATCATTTACAATCCAATTATGGATTGGATTTATCGTATAAGAAATCGTGGAGAGTTTTTCAAAAGGCAAAGACGATCGTTGGTGGAGATTATACCGAGTCGTTTGCATAACTGAAGTCATATCTTGAAGATTTGGCAAGAACTCATCCTGGAATTCGTATTACGCTGAATGTTGATGACAATACAATTCTTTTTTTCAAACTCTTTGTTTCTTTCAATGCATCGATCATTAAATTCAATTATGGTAGATCATTGCTTTTTCTCGACGACACATTCCTGAAGGGTGATTTCAATGGAGTCATATTAAGAACAATGGGCAAGGATGCTAATTGGGGCATGCTTTTCCTTGGAAAAAATTATTGATACTGTAATTTTAATACAAGTGCCCTGTTTGTTTATTGTTCCCCTTTTTGACTGTTTGTGTTTTGTTTTTCAATAAAAAAAATAGGACTTTTTCCTTTGGGATTTGCTGTGGTTGATAAGGAGACGTACTCTAGTTGGCGTTGGTTCATTTTAGAGCATCGATAAGTTATCAGTTTTGATCGAAAGATCAATTTTGTATCAGATCGTAATTTGGGTCTTTTGCAAGCATTTCCTTAAGTCTTTACGGATCATCCACATTGCTTTTGTCTTCGTCATCTCAAGGATAATTTTCAGATAAGATACAAAGGTACTAATATGCCGGCATCATACAAGGATTATATTGTTGGGCTCTTCGAGAGATGTGCATATGCCCCAACAATCACAGATTTTTATAAGAAGATGGAAGAGTTTCAGAAAAAAGAAGGTAAACTAGCCGAAGAATTTTTGGAATTTCTAATGCCATATGAGATGTGGGCTATTAGTTTTGCTATTGGATGTCATTATGTGGAGATGACAACGAATGCTGCAGAATCGTTCAATGCTTGGCTTTTGGGCGTGAGGGAATTATCGATCACTTAGTTGGTGGATCATATCCTTGTCAAGTTGATGGAGTGGTTCAAAAATCGTCGGAAAGATGCTGAAGAACGGAATGGCGTGTTATGCCCTAGGATGCTTGACACCTGAAGGACTTATTCAAGAATTTTCATACTTATGTTGACAAAAACTCATCGGAGCTGCTTTTTGAGGTGATGTCCATACTACAATTTCAGTTAATGTGAGAGATAGGATCTGCTCATGTCGTATGTGGCAGACCAACGGCTT
Source organism: Drosera spatulata (assembly GCA_035668315.1). Lineage (NCBI taxonomy): Eukaryota > Viridiplantae > Streptophyta > Magnoliopsida > Caryophyllales > Droseraceae > Drosera > Drosera spatulata. The sequence continues at coordinate 33,197 of JAOVYX010002122.1, read as the reverse complement.
TCCCTGTTTGCATGTGGTGTGTGTTATTGGCAAGTTTTCCTTCCTGTTAATCAGCATGATCGATACTCATTTCCTTGTTGAATGTTACAAAAAGAGATACGAGGTTGCCATATATCCTATTCCTTCATCTATTACCGATCAAATTACAACAACCCTAGATGTTGAAATCGCTCCACTGATTGCAAGTAGACAACCTGACAGGCCAAAAAAACGTCGTATTTTGTCGAGTGACAAGGAGACAAGGACTATTCAGTGTACTAGGTGCAATAAATTTGGTCACCATAACAGGATGACGTGTCGAGAGGCTATTTAGTGATTTTGTCAGTACTCAAAAAATTTCGTAAAATTTAGTTTTACGATAATAAACAAAAATAGTAAATTATCGAACGTTATAATATATTTTAAGGGGTTAAAAGGGTTGTTTGATGATATAATGGGGAAAGAATACAAAATACAAATGAAATGCAACCCTAATACGCAAATATGGGGAAATACGGTTTCAATACGTAAATATCGTATCTATACGAAAATGACCTAAATCAAGTTTTTGCACTTATTTTTCCTTTATGTCAATTTTTACTCCATCTAAATTAAATTAATACCCACTAATTATTCACTAAACTATTTTAATTGATTTAGTTTTCTATATATACAAGCTCTCTTCTTCTTAAAAATGTTTTACGCACACAAAACAAAACACTCCTTACCATGCAAGATTAGAGTTAAGCAAAAGAAGAGAAGAAGGAGAAGCTTGAGGAGAAGAGGAGAAGGTAGGTGGTTAGGCGAGTACAACGACGATCCTTCATCGTTATTAAGAGAAGGTGATCGTCTTGATTAGAAATTTCTTGAAAAAATTATAGACTCTTTAATAAATTTTGATATTAATATATGTTAAATTCTCATATGTGTTGTTACTGATGAAGTTAATAAATCTTGATTCAAAGTTGTGAATCTTAAGATATAAATCAAAACGTGTGAAAATATCAACCTGTAAAAAATAGTTACAAGGGATGACTTTGTGGCTTGATATGAAATTATATAGTAGGTTTTGAAAGATAAGCCTTATATCAATAGAAAACTATGGAAGTCTTGTTTTTAGAACAGTTTACCAATATATATTTGGAGTTGTATGTACAGAGTTATGAGCCAATTAGTGAAGTAAAGTCATACTGACCAAACTAGCAGAAAATATAAATTTAAATTAATTAATTGCTATGATTGGAAATATTTTATGATGAAAGTTTTATTTCACTGGAAAAACTATTGACTCTAGTCTGTGTAAAATTTTACAAAATAATTTTTGGAGTTGTATACAAGAAGTTATAGATTTAAATACCAGAATACCGCTTACCGTTGGTAAAAGTGACCACTTCCATCTTGCTTCTGGTCAAAAGGTCATGCTGGACAGAATCTAGGATACCCGTTCCAGACGTAGGGATATCAGTCCTAGAGGTCGAGATGCCATCTCAGAACCTTCTGTACCGAAAATGATCATTTTGACCCCAAAACAACTCTAAACATTCACAAATAGAACTAATGATATTCAATTTAAAAGTCATCATCATGGACAATCCAAATAAGTATCAAAGGATTGTACAAAGCTCAACATCACCTCGTAATATTAATATGATGGTTTTTCATGAAGTACGAACAAATATGTTTAACTCCGAACGCGAACAAGCAAATGTATTAATATGTGAATCCTATCATATTGTAGGACCTCGAGACTCCGTTCGTTGAGACTTAAAGGATAAGCTAAGTGCGTGTGTGAGGAAGTTGCAATAAGAAGGTAACATTTAGATTTAATGTGTGTGACGATGCGTATTATTATACCGTGAGTTTAATAATATGCATTGGAATCTTTGGGCGTAGTCATTAAATATGACTGACGTAAAATACTGACTGTAACTACTTTGTGCCATGATAAGATGATGTGTATGTTTGTGTTATGTCTTGAATTTTGATATAAAGAGGATGAGTGAGTAAAAAGAGTGTAAGTTCATAATTGGTGAGATAACTCCGTAATGTAAAATGCAAATAGCATTGTGTCTGTTGTTTGTGTTATATAGTGACTTGGTGGTGACATTTTTTCATCGACCCTGTGAGGTCGTTTTGGTATGAGAAACTCTCTGGGTTCTGGTTTGACTGATCCCTATTTGCGGAGGTCTCCTTTGCTAAAGCTGAATAAGACTTGATAAGTTGAAATTGAATAAGTCTAGCCAATGGCACAATTATAACACTAAGGTATCTATTATCTGTCACCACAGTGTTTTTGAGATGATAATTATGAATGTCGGATTGGTATAATAAGTTTCAGAGTGCTGGATCAAAAGACCTAAGTGGTCATTTTCATTTTCTTTTCTTACCATCTTCTCTCGTGTAATCCCTGATAAAGGGACCGACACGTTATTGAGCTCATATGACTCACGGTTACTATATTCCTGTCCTTTTCTTTTCTCTGTGTTTTCAGGAGTCAGAGAAGACTAGCAGGTGTGATATGGTTTCTGGTGCTCATATGCATCTATTATAATGTAATTATAAACTGTGTAAAATATGTAATGAATAAAGAGTTTCCGTTGTATTAGATAACATTATTGGTTTATATTTAAGTTGATTTTATTTATTTTTGTACCTAAACCGGTTAAGTAAGTTTGCCTACCTGGGGTGTTGGGACTCAGTGGCAGTGACGGCATTTGTATTATTAAGTATTAATATGATATGAAAAATCGGGACGTTAAAGATTTTGTGTTGTTTCGTTTCTTTGTGCCATGTTATTCCCATATATATAAACATGTAACCATTCTTGTTTTAAATTCTATTGTATGTCAAATGTATTTTTTTTATCTGTTTTGCTATTTCATTTTTGAAATAAATTGGAGAATTATTTTCTAGACATCAGGCGTTGTGTTTCTAATTGACCTGTCACTCTGTTTTATTTAAACAAAACGTCTTTGTAATTTGAAACAGAGCGTCTGTGTCTTTACAGTCATGGCACACTTAAACATTGAATAGACATATTATCCACACTAAAACATTATGGAAACAATCACGATTAACATTATGCGATGCATAAAGAAAAGTATCTCTCAAATTTGAATACGAGATAGTGTATCATACAATAGCATATGGGCATTTCACTTTGGTACATCATTTTTAGATAAATCAAATTTCTCTATTAATGTCGTCACCATCTTGACCCTAAACGGCGGATGTCTTTCAACGTTGATGACTTTGATATTTCTTCTCCATTTGTGATCAATTCAATCCAATGGCTTACGTGGACGTCGCAATCCCGGTTTTCTTGAGATGGCGCATTCCTGTTGATGATTACTTTCAAGTCTCTAATCTATTGTGTGCCATCTTCTCTCATGATCTCATTGAGAAATCCTTGAACATAATCCGTCTGCATGTTTAACAGTATATATTACAACATGTTTTATGCTTGAATGAAACTATTAACATAATTTGTAAGAAACAAGATTTTACTGATTATGGGATCTTACAAATAGCTGGGGGTCCCTTGCATATGCCACTTTTTGTCTTTTTAAATTGTCATGTATCCATTTGTTGTTCTCGCTATCGAATGTCAGTAATGTCCAATGAACGCTGTTGAACCCTTAGGTGCACCTCCTATCGTGTTAATTGGGAACAGGTGCCACCGACATGTTCTTCTTGCAAGCATATATTCTTTTATCCATCTGTCGATAATTTCTTTTGGTTTTATAATCATTTGTTGCATTATATGTAAAAAAGAGATGAGATTTCATAATTGAAACGTATATGAAATCAAACATATCACAGAGTTTTTCACTTATCCAACAGTCTGTAGTGTACACGACTACTTGATCTTTGTATTTCGCTTCTAGTAGCATCAAAGTCATATGTGCATTGATAGTGGAATTAGATAAAGCATCATCATTAGCCATTCGCTTTATGTAGTCCATATCGGCATATGCAGGTTCTCTGATCGGATCTCTTGTAACAATAATCAAGTGCCTGTAATGTAACAATGGTTAGAGTATTGTATCAACCAGGAAATCATTTATGTCATTTTTGAAAAATATATGATGTCTAACATTGTCACTCTGTTTCTTTAACAAAGGCGCTCTGATTGTGACAGAAGCGATCAGTTTAATGCACAACCGTCGCTTTGTTACATTCCCTTATAACAAACATTATATATATAATTATATTTTCTTTGTTATGACATCAGAGAAAAATAAAAAATGAAAATTAAACAATAAATAAATAATAATGTAAATCGAAAGCAGATTACTTACATGTTGGGCAGGCTTCACGACATTTTATTCCATTTCTGTCATACTTCGTCCGACAAGTAGGATAAAACGTCCAGAGCAGTCTTAGTCTTTTTAGATGAACCATAAATGTAATTAGTAAACCTTTTTGTTGATCGTTTCCCTTTATCTTTGAGCCGCATTACCATGGACGACGGTGTACGTCCTGTCTTTATTTTCAGCTTCTTCTTATCGATTTCATCCTGGTTGACTTCTTCATCATTTGACTATAGTATTTCATCATTGTCACTGACGTACAAAATGTGATCCTATTTTGCTTCTTCTTTTTTGATTTCATTTGTTGTCGAAACGTTATCGAACAGTGCCTTGTAGTCCTCAATTATCCTCTTTTCTTTTTTGAGCTCCTCAGACTGCTTGATCTTCTCTTCATCATTGGAATGAATGACTCCGTGCAATCTTTCTCGCTCAGCTAAAGCCTTCAATATCAAATCTCCGCTATTTTTTAGCTCTCGTCTCAATGTCTCCTTTGCTGATGTCTCTTTCTAAAGCAATATTTTTGTTCTCTTAGGTTCTTGTTTCATTTCAAGAATTTGTTTCCTCAATTCCTCAATCAATGTTGCATCAATCGTTGAAGCATTTTGAATCATCTGTTTTGGTTCAGCCGTTGACAGCCAAGGGTTTCGACCTCTGATCTTGTCGGGGTCAACTGAACTTCCAATGAGAGTATCTATAAAAAATACAACGATTTTATAAATCATTAACTGAACAAAAAACATATTAACATGAAACAAAGCGTCAGTAATAATTAACATAGCACCTTGAGGAATTGAACATTGTTTACTTTTTCTTCCGCTGCATTCAACTCATGTATTGTTTTTTTATTCTTGTCTTCCAATGCATATACGTAAAAAAAAATACAAAGCGTGACAGATGTGTTAAACAAAACTGAACAAAACAGGGCGTCAGTTCATTACAAACAGAGCGCTAGAAGAAAAAAAAACTTTTCATTTTTCGTCAGCCAAATTCATCCCTTGTATTGCCCTTTCGCTTTTCTGCTTCTTCATTTCTATCAGTTTATTTGCATCTTCAACATAACAAGCAAAATAAAAAACTTGTTTTTAAGAAAATCATAACTTAAATGAAAAAAGAAGTTAATATCTATTGTGCAAGCAATTTACGTGTTCCACAAGCAAATAAATTTGTTTTGTGGCTTCCATACATCTCTCCCTCAATAATTTCCATTCTACCTTCTTGGTTTTCTTAACAACGTTGCCTTACTTGGCTTATTATGCTTTATCAGTAGATCAGAAAGTGAAATGTCATCTTCATTGTTTTGACTGTTGCGGCTCTTTTGAGTGGATTGAGTGAAACTGAAACCATCCTTCTCGCTCTAAACTCAAAATCTTGGGCATTTGGTCCTTGAATTTGAGTTTCTTTGCTTGAATCTTACCGCCACTCCACTATAAAAAAAACAAGTAAATCTGCGACAAAAAAAAAATGCGACGAAAAAATGCCGTCGCAAGATGAAAATATCTGCGACGGATTCCTCGTAAAAAAAGAAATAGGAAAAAGAAAGAAGAAAAAACAAAATTATGACGGATAGTCAACATCCGTCACAAATATTTTTAAAAATCTATGGCGGAATCCGTCGTAAAAGTAAATACGGATAAAATATTTAAAGTTTTGAAATTAATTAAAGTCTCTGCAATAGAATCCGTCACAAAAATCTATGTATAATCTATTTTTTATTTTAAAAATTTTTATAAATATTCCAAAACTTTTCGAAAGAAGACAAATAATGGAAAACTTGATACTTTACAACGGATTCCGTCACGTAATTTTGTAAAAATATTTAGAAAAGAAATTTTTCATATATAAAACATGTAATAATCATGTTGCAAGTATAAGTTTGAAATTATTACATCAAATTAAGATAATTACAAGTTAAGAGTTTTTTTATGCATTCCAATGTTATATATTTCGAACTATTAGAGTTATATGTTGTATATATTATGGTAGGATGAAAATAAGATGTTACACTTTGAAATAAAAATAAAATCAATAAATTATTGACAGTATAACATACTTTGATCATTACGATTGTTTAAGAGTGTAAAATATTACGATAAAGGTAAAGGTTAAAAACTAACGGGTTTGTAAATAAGTAATATGCGACGGATTCTTTCGCAGATCTGCTTGTTTTTTTATTATTATTTAGATCACAATAGTTTTAATTCAATAAGTGTAAAAAACTTATTTGCGATGGATTCCGTCACAGATATTCTTGTTTTTTATATTTAGATCACAATAGTATTAAAAAATAAGTGTAAAAAAAAAACTTAATTGCGATGGAATCCGTCGCAGAATATTCAAGAAATAATTAGAAAAGAGGTTTTTCACATATAAAACATGCAATAATCATGTTATAAGTATATGTTTGGAATCATTACATCAAACTAAGATAATTACAAGTTAAATTTTTTTTATGCATTCCAATGTTATATATTTTGAATTATTAGAGTTTTATGTTATATATATTATGTTAGGATGAAAATAAGATGTTACACTTTAAAATAAAAATAAAATCAATTAATTATTGATAATATAACCTACTTTGATCATTACGATTGTTTAAGAGTGTAAAATGTTGCGATAAAGTTAAAGGTTTAAGACTAATGGGTTTGTAAGTAAGTAATTTACGACGGATTCCGTCGCAGGTATGCTTGTTTTTTATTTAGATCACAATAGTTTTAATTCAATAAGTGTAAAATAAAACTTACTTGTGACGGATTCCGTCGCAATATATCACTTTTTATGACGGAATCCGTCATAGAGTATTCAAAAATTATTTATAAAAGAGTGTTTTCACATATAAAATAGGCAATAATCATGTTACAAGTATGAATTTGAAATCATAACATCAAATTCAGATAATTACAAGTTAAAAGTTTTTTATGCATTCCAATGTTATATATTTCGAATTATTAGAGTTATATGTTGTATATATTATGTTAGGATGAAAATAAGATGTTACAATTTCAAATAAAAATTACAACAATTAATTATTGATAGTATAACATACTTTGATCATTACGATTGTTTAAGAGTATAAAATATTACGATAAAGCTAAAGGTTTAAGACTAACGGGTTTGTAATAAGTAATTTGCGACGTATTCCATTGCAGATATGCTTGCTTTTTTTACTATATTAAATTGGCTTTGTCCCTCTCCTAATTGCTTGCTCCAAGGCTTGATTGAAAGATCAAGACTGCTTTTAATGCTCTACTAAGTCCTTTCATGGCATCCTTCTTCAGATGAGTGTCAACCACACTTTTGTTCAGTAATGTCCCCGATTGCCTTTGTGAGCCTAAGGATGAGTGGAATGGTGTCCTCAACCTATGTTGTTGCTATTGTAGACTCTCTTCCTGTTTGGTAGCATCAGTGAGAGAGAAAAGAGTGCTACCAATTAAGTATTGACTCAAATCATTGATTTTGGACTTGATCTAAGGGAGTTCTACTTTGTTCTTGGTTTGGTTCTTCTCCATAAGATACTTGAGCATGGCAATGTCATCACCTAAGGAGGTGGTCTCTCTCTTGACATTCTCTTTTAGGTGTTCCACTTGTTTAGTATTAGTGTTGGTGAGAGAGGTTAACTTAGTTTGCAGCCTAACTTTGGTCTGTTTATGCATTTCTCCCGCAGACTTCCTTAGAATAGCCAGGGAAGCATTTGTTGCAATAACAGTAGTGGATGCATGCTTTGTATGGCGTCTGATTTCAGTGATGGCCATTGTGAAGTCTGTGTTGAGATACTCAACTGCTCGTTGAAGTTTGTTGAGTTGATCCTGCAGGATTTTAGAAGTAGAGTTCATCTGAGGGATTGCAGTGGAGAAGTGCTCATCCTATTGCCTTTGAAGCTGGAATACTTGTCTAGCTAGTAATTACAATAGCTTCATTGGATCATTCAAGTTGATAGTAGCCCCTAATGCAATAGAGGTATGATATGCTGTTCATTCTTGTGCTGTAGGGAACTTCCAGGAGAGTGCTCAAAATATTCTTAAATAGGGGACACCGCTTCAGGAGGGGTTTTGGAAAATCCTTCTGTAGCATGGTCTTCATTGATTAGCTCAGAGTGTGCAGAGGAGCAAAGAAACAGTGGGAGAAAGAAAATCACTCGGATGTGCTCTTATATTGCAATGGATGGACAAGGAGTAAGAGGAACATCCTTAATGATTGGCATATCCATTGATGTCTGCTCCATTTGTACAGTGGCCTTAGACACTCCTATTGGAACCTCAAATGTTCTCATGGCTTGCCCATCTTCTTGTACAGTAGCCTTAGGCACTACTATAGGAACCTCAGACGTTCCCCTGACATGCTCATTCTCTTATGCAGTAGCCTCAGACACTACTACGGGAAACTAAGACGTTCCTATGGCATGCACATCTTCTTGTGTGAAAGCCTCAGACACTTCAGCAGGAGCTTGTGGCACTTCTTGAGTATCTCCTTAATAAGGAGTAGCAGCCTCAGACGCCATACTCCTGCTGCAGGAGTCTCAAACACTCCTTATAGTTGCTCACGCTCTTGTGTAGAAGTCTCAGGCACTTCTGTCACTGATGATGCTTGGATTTTGGAGGGAGCAATAGGAGATTGTGGCTCTTGTTGTGGTGGTGAAGGTGATTTTGTGGTGGTGTTTTGGGTAGGAGATGGTGATTTGGTGGTTGTTGATGGTGATGAGGTGGCAAAGATAGATTATCGTGGTGGTGTGAGTTGAGGAACACTATAGATTGGGGATAAAATTGTCTTTCAGTAGTGGTGATGGACTCCTATCCCTGAGACAAACATGGACGTGTCTACAGTGTCGTCATCAATTACCCTTTGAAGATTATGAAAGATTGGAGTGAAGTTGGCAGGAGGTCTGTTGTTACTTTCGAATCTTTTGGTGCTTCTTTTTCTTCTGGTGGAAGTTGAAGGTGGTCTGATGGGAATATTTTGGCTTGTAGTGGTGATGTCTCATTGGTATATGGTTGAGGTTGATCGGGCATTTTCAATGCCACTTTGGATTGCTCCAGTAACCTCAGCTTGGATATTTAAATTCAAAAGGGTTGCTGCAAGATTTGGGTTGATGACATGAGCATCCTCTTCTAATGTAAGCCATGCTACAAGTATAGCATCTTCCTCAATTTGCCTTTGGCTCGTTTGGGCTTAGGTTGTTCAACCAAAATCCTCTTACCTTTAGCCTTAGGATCAATATTTGGTTGATGAAAGTACTACAACGATTACAACAATGTAACCTGGGGGGAGGGGGGGAGGGGGGGTTTTTAATAGGCTAAGTGATAAATATTCGATTCTAATTTAAAATCTTGAACCGAACGCAGCGGAAACTAATAAAGTTCTAGTTCTAACTGACAGTTCTTGATTCGATTGTTGGTTGTTGAATGAACCCAAAAATTCAGTCAGCAGGAAATGTAAAATGGACACCAGATATAACGTGGGAAACCCTAGTTCAGGGAGAAAAACTCACGGAACAGCACAGCAAATCCTCTATCACAAAATGGATTACAAAAGGTTTCCAGGTTCACTTTTCAACCTCTGAGTTTTCCTGGATCACTCAGCATACCTTGGTACCACACCAAATCAAGGTCACAACTAATCTATAAAAGGTTTTCAGGTTCACCTCTCAACCTTTGAGTCTTCTGGATCACTCAGCAAACCATATCAAGAAAAAATGAAAGTATCTGTAAAACTTACAAAACTATGGAGAATATAGAAATCTCCAAAGATGAAATCCAATCAATCGAAGATGATTATTGATTTCAGAAAATCCCCAATTGTAGAAGTCGCTTCGTCGCAGGGAGGGCCGAAAGTGGATGGTTCTTAAATCTTGAAGCTTGTAGTTGAGATGAGTTCTCAAAGAGAGTATGTGCGCTAAAGAATGAATGAAAATCTTGTTTCAACTGAATCCTCCATCCCCCTTTTATAGATCCTGGATGCCGTGAAAAAAAAAAAAGAAACAGTTTGTACGAACATTCAGATCTTTAGTTTCTCATCTGTCTTCTCATCAGACCTTGATGAAGTCTGTTGAATTCGTCCATGGTAAAATCACAGTCTAATGTAGTGCCGAAGTCTATTAGGCTTTGTCTGTTCTAACCACAAAAGTTTGATTGAGCTCCTTTGGTCCAACACTGTAGTCTATTGAATCTTCTCCACCCAGAAGTCTGTTATCACAAATCATAGTCTTCTGATCTCTTCAGAACTTTGCTAAGCATATATAATAGAACTCTGAAACATCATAATCAGAATAGTCTTCCCAGAATACAGATATAGAGTAAACTTCCCAATTTTCATCTGAACTATGTTCCCTGAGCAATGAAACTCTGATACAATACCCTGAAGTCTTCTCAGCCAGTCTGATTTACTCGGTACTTCCAACGAAGTCCTTTCTCCTTCAGAACCCTGACTCTCTTAAACACTTCCTAGGACTATTAGATGTCTAATACTAGAGATATAGAGTCTAATAGCAGATAATATGCATAGAACATAAACAAGTATTTTGACACAACAAATCATAAATAGTGACAGACAAAGTAATCAAAGCATAAGGTCTGATCCACCTCTTCAATTAGGCACAAAGTCTAATTCATCTCTTCAAGCGAGGTCTTTATGTTTATGCACAATGGAGGGTTTGGGTATAAGAAATGATGATAAAGGAGGTTAATAGTTATGGTAATAGCATATGGTTAGGCCGATGTGACTTAAGCATGAATGCCTTGTATTCGAGTCTATTTTCATGGGTTTATGTCAATGGGTGATTTAAGTGTGTTATGCCCGCTATGTGTTGTCTTTGAGCATACTTTCTGTTTTACGTATTTCATGGATATAACTGCTATATATCATGTATTATATTATGCGGGGGAATCGGGATTAAAAAGAATACATTATCCATAAATTACCCTTTTAACAATCATCTAAGGGTGGGTTATTATTGAACGTTGAATTAACAATTCAAAACAATAACATTATCGGAACCTGGTAATAATGAACAGAATTGGGGTAAATTCAGTTAAGCATGACATATAATCGATATGGCTAAGACCGTTGATTTAATTGAAATATGAAACTGAAATATGATGATGAACATAATACTTCATAATAATAACCATGTGTCGAGTAAAGTTGAGTTGTCCGTCTCTTCTTGAATCCATTGCGATCGTGTTTGTTATCCTTGAGATATTGTTGGGGGATTGAGGACGGTCATCTTGTATGCCAAGTGGAAATATCTAAAGCCAAGGAACTCTATTGAGTATTCGTTAATTGAGTCTCGTGAGGAGCTAGTAGACAAGGAACTAGTTAGGGAGGGAACGATAGCGTCTTGTTCCTTTCGCATGCACGTAGCGGCATTGAGGCCGTGGTGGCTGGGCCACGGGGCGATTAACTATCTGCAGGGCGGCCCGAACATATTCATTAGGTTTAGCTAACACAACTGAATGTGGTCAACGAAAAGAATATGATTTGAACAGACTTGCCTGGTCAATGATTAAATCCACATTGTTAGCTTTGTGCTGGAGCTGTCATCGTCTTCGTGCCAGAGTTGTTGTTATCTGCTTCGTGCCACAATTGTTGTCATTGGTTTCGTGACAGAGTTGTTGTCATCGGTTTCGTGCCAGAGTTGTTATTGGCTTCGTGCCAGAGTCGGTCATACCTTTTGCAGTCGACCTATTCTAGTATTATCAGGGACAAGCCAACTAATGAAAAGCAAAGACACATAAACGATGTGATATATGATATGTATATAATATGATATATTATTTGACTAATATGGCATAAGTTTATATTTTCTTTCACTTCCTTCCCTTCGGGGGTTCCTCCAAACATTTTTCGCGATCTGCCATAGTCAGTGGAAAATGCCCTGAAATCGAATTCATCACCTTAGGTTGCTGAGCTTTTTGCTCACGGTTATGGATTTTATTTTCAGGTTGAGACAAAAATGAGATTGGAGCGTCGTAGAGCGAGAAAGCATGCATATAGATAGCTTCACATATATTGGATCAATGTAATATTCAGACACGTAATATTCTAGATTATCATAAACTAAAGATGTACTCCCTCTGTCCCACAAAAGATGTAACATATACGTATTCTGTACTATTCTATACGCAAGAATACAAATCTTGTTTTCATATCAAATAACATCTTACCATCCCGTAACATGTATTAGGTTAAAGTACGTAACTTACCCAACCATTGATGTTTCACAATAAATTTATAAAAAAACTACGTTTGATCATCGTTGCACACATGTCAAACTTTGCATTGACCTGCATTTCAAGTCAAACCATTTCATCCTTTCTGGACAAAGGGATTATATTGGAAATGTAATGACCTAATTGTATCACTATGTAATAATGTTGTACAGGTAGTTCTTTGACTTTTATACCTAAAACCCATTTGGGTTATTTGGTCTTGCTATGAACTGTGTGTGTAGCGGCATAACGCCACGTGTCAGATGAGCTAGATTTCGGGGCGTTACAGTTCTCTAGGTAAACCTTTTGTCTGTGGGTCCGTAAGATTTTCTCGTGACTTAACATAGTCAATGGAAATCACACCTCTAACCATTAACTGTCTTATTGTCTTATGTCTGTGACGAATGTGTCATGATTCGATGTTGAGTTCATATATTTTGATGATGACATTAATCGAACAAACTGATCTTAAATATAGGTTGTTAGAAAAAATAGGAAAACCCGGGTCTTCCCCGTTGGTATCAGAATTGAGATTTGTGTAAGCAAGGCCTTCCCGGTTTCCATAAATATGACAAAAACATGGAGAATTCTTATTTTGGTGATTATGCTGAGTTTGTTAAGTCCTAAATGATTATTCTGAATATCTTATATATGGACTAACAATATATCGAGCAAAATTCGAATATTTTGCTACAAAAAATCGGTTTTGAATTGTTTTGTAGATATGGAAAGTTTTGGAGGCTTAAGCATGGAAAGAAGATCAGATTGTTATCCAAATCAAGATGGAGATCCAAACTTACTGATTCTTGGAGTTTTATAAAAAAAAAAAAGGGAGATTATCACCAGGGATAAAAGCACATCGATTGCCTACATAACCTTGCCATCTTATTACAATCTAAGAAAAGGAGCAAACTTGCCATCCATAGAAGTTTAATCCAGCTCCACAAACATCCACAAGCCTAAGGCGACGATCCTTTGGTGTTTTAGAGCTGACATAATATAACAAACACAAGCTATTGCTGTTGATTGACAGGAGAGTTGATCAAGAAGACTTCATTGGTTTAAGGGAACCAAACCAGAGGAAGACCCAAACCTTTTTAAGACAAGGGTGCCAAATTACAAGGAGTACAATCTAGGAAACTAAGGACAAGAGAAGTATGAGGTGCTACTATAGGGGATTAAAGCTGAGGGTACAAGAGTTCTATCAAGGAGTATAGGAACTAGAGGTGCTAAGGCTTAATCCAGGGTCGAACAGGATCTACTTAGGATGACGTCTAGGGGATTGATACAAGTTATAATTGGTATTGACTGTATTAATAGGATGTTGATGATATAGGGATTATCTAACATTGATCTGGAGGATTTGAGAAGAAGAGGGAGAACGGTGTGTACGAGTGAAGGATATTATAGTGTAAAGTTCTAAAAATTTCCACTAGATACTGGATGTAAATCTCTTTACCATAGTTTTTGGGCAAGAGATGAACCAGTAAAAACACTGTGTCCACTCTCTCTTTACTGGTTTTGTTCTTGATCACACAGTAAACAAGCATACAAAATTGTTGGTGACTTACAAACAAGCAAATAGGTTGAGAAAGACTCAGGCCTTCCTGAAGATCTGGGCCTTCCATATCAAGAAAGTGAAAAAGAGTTCCAAAATCCATTGATACTGATAGGAATTTGCAATTCCTCCATTTGTATAAAAATTGATGAACAAAACTTAGAAGTATTAACCATGATGTTGTTAGTGTGCTTAGGCTGAAAATTAGTTAGGAATCTATAGTCTAGGTTAGATGGTGGAGAGCAGACGACCATAAATAAAGAGCATTGTGGGCCACCAGATGCAGACTACTACAGAGAATTTTGGCAAGGCAGCTAAGACATGCATGGATAACAAAAGACCTACAAATGCTTCAGGATCTAGAATCAATCTTGCAGACAAGGGCCAACACAACACTGCATAAAGGCTGGCAACAGATCAGGGTGCAGACAAGGTTGTAGTAGTAACTGGGTACAGATCAGGTCACAACGGTACTGAGTACAGACTGAGTTACATCAGACTGGAGTGCATCAGAGATGGTTGCTAAGATTGGGGCAGAAGTCTAAAGATTGATCAAATCGAAGATTTGAGGTATGCAGTGACAGTACGAGGATAAGAAAAAGGTGAGCTATCAACATTAATGAAAAGTCACATGTGACAAGTTGTCACCATCAGGTCAAGTATAGTCATGGGTTCATTCCCTCAGCCTATAAAAGGGGATCAAAGAGCTCAAGGAACAGTGCTGTTGGACGAAGAATTGAACGTACAAAGTGTGCAAAATCAATCTGAATTCAAACTGTTCAAGTGAGCTGAATTGAAGAAGAACAGGAAGAAGAGGGTTCACTAATCTGCATTGAACAACAGAAGCTGTAACAGAGTCCAGCAAAGGATCTGTGCAAAGGGTCAAGGTTCTTCACCTTTGACAAGTTAGCAAGCTTTTAAAGGGGTTACTTGTAAGCCAAAAACAAGAAGATAGTGAACTCACCTCTTGGATTGACTATACTGGTCACCAAGGGAAGATTGGACTAAGCTCTCGATTATCAGTTGATAACGAGTATCTGAACCAATATAAATCATGTGTTCTTTACTTGCTTTTTAATTGCTTTGCATTTTTAGAACTGTTAAAAGTCAATCACAACATCAAACAGAGAAAAAATTCTCAGAGTATAAGTCTCTGCTGCAGGCACTCTTGGTAGTCTGCAAAGGTCATCAGTGTAGTGAAATTAACTATTCCGTTATATTACACTGAAAAGTTTAAAACAACCTATTCACATCCCCCCCCCCCCCCTCTAGGTTGTACCGGTGTATCTTATAGATACTCAATTCACCCCCCCACTCCCCATCCCCCTATTGAGTATTCTCTGTAAACCAACATTGTCATTGTACATTGTACCTTGTGCCCTTCCTATCGCTAAAGCACTATCACAGTGACTCATGATATCGAGCACATGCTTTGTCCAGCAAGGAATATCCTCTAAAATAGTGTGAAGAGTCTCGACTTCTTCAGTAGCTTTATCTAATGCAATGCACTCGAATTCCATGGTGGATCGAGCTATGCATGTCTGTCTAGAGGATTTCCATGAGATAGCTCCATCACCAACTCTGAATACGTATGCATTGGTGGACTTAGTATCATAGGAGTCAGATTTCCAATTGACGTGACTATATCCCTCCAATATAGTTGGAAAGTTTGTGTAATGTAAAACATGATTCATAGTGTATTTCAAATATCTTAGAACTTTGGTCAATGTCGTCCAATGGTTGAATTGACTTACTTAATTCATAGCACATGCGATATCCGGGCATGTACTATTGCTGATGTACACTAGACATCCAATAATTCTCACATTCTCAATTTGGGATACGGGTTCTCCGTGATTCTTCACCAAGTGTTGACTAATGTCAATTGATGTTTTGATAGGTGTATTGTCATACGCAACAAACTTCTTTAATATTGTCTCAATAAAATAAGGCTGTAATAAACCAAGTCGATCAAGTGTTCTTGTGATTCTTATTCATAGAATCAAATCTGCTAATCCCAAATCCTCCATATCATTATGTTTCATCAACATTTTCATTGTATTCATTATAATATTATGAGTACTGCCCATGATTAGCGTGTCATCAACATAAGTGGCTTCTGGTGTGCTCTTGACGTAGACACAAGTGTCTTCTTTGTTGTACTTGAAATTGTTTATTAACATGGTTTTGTCAAACTCTTCATGCCACTGTTTAGGGGCTTGCTTAAGCCCATAAAGTGACTTAACGAGACTGCACTCCTTTTTTTTTTTCTTTTCCTAGAGTAACAAATCCCTCATGTTGTTTCATATAGATTTCCTCCTCCATTTCGTCATGGAAAAATGCCGTCTTGACATCCATTTGATGGATTTCTAGATTGTGTAGAGCGACGATGGAAATAAGCGTTCTTATCCACGTCATTCTCGAAACAGGAGAATAAATATCAAAAAATTCAAGACCTTCGTTTTGTCGGTATCCTTTTGCAACCAACCTGCCCTTGTACTTATCAATAGTTCCATCAGGTTTATATTTACGTTTGAGAATCTAGTTGCAACCCAATGCTTTATTACCTGGCAAGAGATCTACCAACTCCTAGGTATGACTTTCCATTATGGATTCTATCTCGTTGTTTATAGCCTCTTTATAATAAGGAGCTTTAGGACTTGACAACGCTACGTCAAGTGTTCTTGATTCGATTTCCAACATATATGTTAGGAAATCAGGTCCATATTGTTTTGTTGGTTTGGACCTCTTACTTCTTCTAGGTTCCTCTTCTTGTGGATGAGAGCTACTTAAAGGTTCTTGAGTCGTTTATGAGAGCTCTCAACTTTCTGCCTTGTAAGGGGAATACTTCTTCAAAGAAGACAGCTGTTCTTGATGACCATTCCTTCGGTCACTAAAGTATTTTTGAACCAATGAACCAAAAATCGATAAGCAGTATTATTGTGAGCATATCCAACGAATATGCAGTCTTAGGTCCGACTTTAACTTGTTTGGGTTCAGGTATTTCAACTATTGCCAAGCACCCCCTCACTTTGAAGTATTTGTAGGAAGGTTTGAGACCTTTCCATGACTCATACGGAGTTTCGTTCGACTTCTCATAAGGAATATGATTTAAAATGTAGGTTGTTGTGAGAATAGCTTCCCCCAACAGGTTCTGTGGTAAGCCAAAATGATCATCATCGCATTCATCATCTCTTTGAGAATGCGATTCTTGCGTCCAGCAATGCCGTTGGATTGTGATGAATATGGGACAATCGTTTGATAATTAATACCATTTTCAAAGCAAAAATCATCAAAAGATGCTCGATATTCTCCACCTTTATCATTGCGAATCATTTTTATTCGCTTGTTAAGTTGGTTCTCAACTTCACTTTTACGTTGCTTAAACACATCCAAGGCTTGATCTTTACAATGTAATAGATACACATAGCAATATCTCATTTAGCCATCAATGAAGGTAATGAAGTATTTCTTTCCACCTCTAGTTTGCACGAACTTTACATCACATATATATATGTATGTTTGTAAATCTCAGAGTTTATAATAAATAACTTATATATTTAAAAATTCCTTGGTAGTTTAATGCAGTATGGTCTTGATTAGTATGTACTTTATCTTTTGCAGACTGGCGGAAACAGTCTATAGTCGAGACTTAGGTTTTTTGAACTTGTCTCTTTCGTGTCAAAGGTTGAATTCTAATAGTTCTAAGATATAAAATGAAGTGTATTAAAACACATAATTATTTATACCGATTTAGACAATCGTTGTAAAAAATGAAGGCTTAGTTTAGTCTTCCCTTGGTGACCAGTGTAGCCAAGCCAAGTGGGAGTTCACTATCTCTTGTTTGTGGCTTACAAAGAAGCACCTTACAAATAGACTACTAGCTATGGCAAGAACTAGATCATCGCACTGATCTTCTTCAAAAGACTTTGGTGCAGATGTTATTCTTGATACAGACTAGTGAACTTTCTTTCTTTGATCTTCAATCACATCTTTGAGAATAATCGCCAATCACTTTGAGAGAATTTTTTTCTTGTCAATGAATCTCACAATTGTCGTCAGCCTTCTCTGAGATTAATCAATTCCCTTTCATAGGGCTCATGGAATTACAACTCATGACAGTATTGTTCCGACATTGAAAGTTGTAATCCTTAATGATGTTGACATGTCTTCTCACAACAGTCTTCAACATCCAACAGAGTTTCAAACCTCAAATCTTTGATATGAGCATTTCTCTGATCCTTATCCAATCATCTATCAGGTCTGCTATACCCAATCTGCTGCGCTTTACCCTCTTCTACAATCCAGCTCTGCTGTACCCAGTTTGCTGTATTTCTAACATTGCCTTGATCCGAAGATTTCGATCCTAGATCCTAAAGCATTTGTGGTCTTTTACTGTCCATGTTTATCCCGGTTGCTTATCTAGAACCCTATGTAGTAGTCTGTATCTAGGTGATCCACATTAATCCTCTAATTGTGATCTGCTTCTTTGTTGCATTCTTTCCTAAACTGCAACTCACTAACCTAGCTCTCAACCTAAGCAAATAATTATAAAGATGTCTTACTCTAAATTTTAGTTCATCAATTTCTATACATCTAGAAGGATTGCATATTCCTACAATCTTCCCCTAAATTGATGATAGCAAAACTTCTGGTTCTGTAGTGGGTGCTTCATCCTTGTTTCCTTCACCACGAGTTTGTTGTCCTTCTTGATCTGTACTTTCCTTTGCCACTTCATCAATTATTGTGTCCTCATCTGTAGCGTCATTTGTATCTTGTGGTCTGTTGTTAGGATCATCATTGTTGTCTCTTGGTGAGGATGGTTTTCCTATAGTTGGTCTTGAAAGGTAATCTTGTATTCAAGAGAGGTTGCCCTCACATGCTTATCGACTAGCCTTTTTAATTCCGCCTCAACTTCAATAGTGTGGACAAACTGAATTATATGCAGTTGAGCCTGCCTATGTCTTACTATCTTGTCTGTGGAATCCTTGATTTCCAAGCTTCCATTGAACAGTATGAAGGGCTCATCTAGTCTTTTCTTTTTCACAGCCATTTTCCTTAGAATCAAGTTCAGTTGCTCAATTTCTACTTCTGTTAATCCATCAATGATCCCCAATTCAGTTTTACTGTCTTCGTGATTGATTCTGTATCTTATTGTAGGTCCAGATGGGATCAACTTGGGCCGTTGATGGGCTGTCTTCCTCTTTCCCTTCATAGGGAGTTTGTTCTCCCTGATTAACTGTTGCAGTATGGCCTCCTTTTTTGGAATGCCAAGAAGTTGCCTGGTTTTTACCATGTGCCTGGTCACTCTCGTTACAAGGAATAAGATAGTGTGCAAGGCTGTATCTATAGCAGTTTTATCAGTTATTGTTGATATGGGAACTTCTTTTCCTTCTGTAGAGCTGGCTATTGTAGCCCAAACCTCTGATGCTATTGAGGTTTGCTCCATCTACAGACTCCCCAATTCCATTCTTATAGTAGAGATTAGGACTAGTGCAACTGTTGTTGTTGCTTATGTCTCGACTGCCGCAGTGTTAGTGCTAGTGATAATCTTCAGGGTTGTTAAAGTTGTGACGTTCAGCTTGTAAATTCCTCAGATATCCTTCAATATCTTCGATCTCCTTTCTTGTATATCCTTATGCTGCCAATTCTTGTCTTAGATGCGCCATGGGGCCTTCCCTGACTTCTGAGTAGCTCTGTTGTGCTTGCATTATTAGATCTTGTTAGTTCTACTCTGCACCAACTTTGAGAAACTCTATAGCAAGATTGACATCATGAAAGACTTCCACTTCTGGCTTCTTTGGAGGAATCATCTCCTTCTACAATGGCCAAGGGAGCTATCTTCAATAATAGGGACATCAAATGTTGAAGTCTCGACTACAGTAGTGATCATCAACTCGACTACATCAATAATTTTATCTTTAACTGGTTGAGTCACTTCTTGTTCCTCAGTTCTCTGGTCTTCATGTGCTCTTAATCCTGGAAATATACTTAGGATTCTACTACGATTTCTATAGTAACAGGGAAGAAGAAATGGGGAGGTGGGGTCAGTTTTATTGCGATGTTTCTTCGTTCTTTTTCTCTGTGTGTGCTTTATTTTATTTATTATTACTCTTTTAGGGTTTGTGACAGACCTACCTCACCTCACAAAAATTTAACAAGTAGTTTGACTATAAGTTTTTTTTACGATGAATTTTGATCTGAGTTACAAGAATATCATATCGATTTTTTGAAACGGCATCATCTCCTCCTTAGATTGACTTTTTTTTTTTTTTTTTTTTTTTTTTTTGCATGGGGCTTTGGTGAGGCTTCATCTGCCTCTTATGAAGTTTACTGGACCAACTTTCTCCTTGTTATTCTTGGGGTTTTACTAGGGCTGTTTTCTTTGGTTGTTGCTTTGCCTTAACATCTGGAGCTTTTTTGGTTTGCAGAGGATATTTGAAGGGGTGAGGAGGGGGGTGAATTGAGTATCAATGAATTTTCGAACTCTTTTTCACTTTTTTGATATGAATCGCCTGGATCTTTAGGAAGGCTTGGGTCTTTCTCAATCTGTTTACTTGCTTGTGAGCCACTAACTATTTTGTATACTTGTTTGGTGTGTGATCAAGAATAAAAACAGTAAAGAGAGAGTGGACATAGTGTTTATACTGGTTCGTCTCTTATCAAAAACTATGGAACAAGAGGTTTATATCCAGTACCCAGTGGGATTTTTGAGAACTTTGCACTATGATCTCCTTCACTACTATGCACCTTTCTCCCTCTCCTTCACCAATCCTTCATATCAATGTCAGAGAACCCCTGTATGTGTTTTTTTGTTGTGCGTCAGCTCCAAAACACTAAATGATCGTCATCTTAGACTTGTGGATGTTTATGGAGCTGGATTGAACTTCTATCAACGGCAAGTTGGCTTTTTGTTCTTCGAATGCAATATAATGCCAGGGTTGTGTAGCCAATCGGTGACTTTGCTTCCTGGTGATGATCTCCGTTTTACTGAACTCCAGGAATTAACAAGTTTGGATCTCAATCTTCATATGGATAGCAATCTAATCTTCTTTCCGTGCTTAAGCCTCCAAAACATTATATATCTACAAAACAATCCAAAATCGATTTGTAGCAAAATATTCGAATTTTGCTCAATATATTGTTAGTCCATATATAAGATGTTCAGAATAATTAATAAGGACTTAACAAACTCAGCATAATCACTAAAATAAGAATTTTCCATGTTCATGACATATATAAGGAAACTGGGGAAGGCTTGCGCCTTGGTCATACCTATCTCAATTTTGATACCAACGGGGAAGGCCTGGGTCTTTGTGTGTTTTTCTAACAACCTATACTTAAGATCAATTTATTTAATCAATGTCATCATCAAAACATATGCACTCGACAAGCTTTCTCGACTACAGAAGGCTTGGTGATTGCCTTTGCAGTTTGTGCCCTTGTAGGAGATTTTCCCTTTGTTTCCTTCACCTTTTCAACAACCTCTTTCAAAGGTTGATCACATGCTATTGAGGTTGTCTGCTTAGTCTTTCCTTTCTTGACAAAACCCACTGGCTGCTTGTCAATCTTCTTGACATCTATGTGCTTTGCTGCAGTCCAAGCCTTTCCTTTCTATTTGACAGCTTCAGGTTTTCCTTTAGGATAATGCTGAGTACCCTTCCATACAACATTTTTCTGGCCTCAACTGCTTTTGCCGTCTGGTATATTAGCAGCTTAGCCCAGTTAGGCTTGTGCTTCGTGAGAATAGCACACATGATCTCATGTTGGTCAGTGGTGATTTGGTCCTTGGCAAATTCTCTAGTCATGATTGCTTTCTTGACTACGTCCGTGAGCAGTTTGTTAGAGGTGGAGAGGAGCTTCTTCATGGTTCGAATGTTAGCATCCTTGTGTTTTTCAGTAAGCGTAGCCAGTCTCCCATCACTGACTACTGTGTGTGGTATGATTCTAGATCCTTCACTCAGCACTTTGAAGAGCTTCTCAAAGTCTTCTGGAGTAACGGAGATCCCAGTCTTCTTGGTCGATGTATATGTGATCTTCTGGAAATCATCTGCAACCTGGCTCCTTGAATTACGTTTATGACCTCCTCTTCGTAGATCCGGCTTGTTGTTTAACAGAGGTATCTCAGCGCATCTTCTTGAATCAACTCGGCTATCTCCTTGACCTTATCAGATTCGTCCTTCAGAGATTTAAAGTCCAGAACGACTGCAGTCTGCAGTTTAACCTTCTTAGTCTCCTTATCCCCTTTCTTTGAGGGACTTACTTGGATTTCGGTCATCTCAGAGGATGGTGGAGAGTTAGACCGTGTGGGCCATTTTCAAAATGGATTTGATCAAAGACTCGGAGTTTAAGAGAGAGAGAGAGAGAGAGAGAGAATTGAGAACTAGGGTTTGTAGTAGAGAGATTTGAGAGCTTGAGTGCTTAAAGAGAGTCAGAGAGAGAGAGAATAAAGAGTAGTAAGGTCTCTGAGCACTCTAGTATTAATAAGTTCAAAAGTTAGCGTTGTAGACCGTGAAAAAGTAACCGCTGTATATTTTTTCGTAAAAACAGTCATTTTTTTTATCGGTACAAAAATCATGGCATAGGAAAGAGTAACGGTTGTCCGATTCCAAAAATAGAAATGCAATAGGGGATCTGAATGCTAGTCTGTATTTCACTATGTTGTAGGGAAGTTGAGCATTTTTTGCCTTAGTCATTTAAGTCTATCGTACCCAATTCACCCTTAAATTTGATAAATTTGCTCTCATCAAGAGATTTTGTAAAAATATCTGTAATTTATTTTCTGTATTACTGGATTATTTGCATCACCTATGATGTACTCAGCTGGATGAGCTTTGTCCATTGTCTTCTCTTTCTTGCACCATTCTCAACTGGCATTTGCTTTTCTGTATGCAACTCTTCTATACTTTATTGAGGCTCTATTGCAGGTGACTCTTCTGCAGCTTCCTTTGCTGTATGTTGTTCTTCTTTGTTCTGTTCATGATTCTTGTCAACATATACACTACTGTATTTTCATCTGTGTCGTCCTATTTTTCTGCTTGGTTAAACTCATCAAAAGAGACATGAATAGTTTTCTCAACTAGATTAATTTTGAGGTTCAATACTCTAAAAGCCGTACTGACAGAAGAGTAACCTAGAAAGATTCCATCATCAACTTTTGACCCAAACTTTCCATTGTTTACCTAATCATTTACATGAATAAAGTATTTACACCCAAAGATATGAAAGTAACTTAACGATGGAGTCTTTCCTTTATAAAGCTCATAAGGAGTTTTCTTGTACAGCTTATGGATAAGTCATTTGTTTAGAACATAACACGTTGTTTTTAGTGCTTTGGTCCAATAATATTTTGCTAAAGAGAATCACGCAGCATTGTCCTAGCTACTTCTATTAGGGTCCTATTCTTCCTTTCTACAACCCCATTTTGTTGTGGGGTTCTAGATGTAAAAAAGTTATGATAAATTCCATGGTCATTGCAATACTGGTCAAAACCATATTAATCAAACTCAGTTCCATGATCTTTTCGTATTGTAACAACTTCTAGACCCTTTTCGGTTGAAATTTGTCTAAGATGTCTTGTTAACACATCACGTGTCACTTTTCTTGGGTATATAGAATACTCATGTGTACCTAAAGTAATCATCTACAATGACTAATGTGTATTTCTTTCTATTTAGGCTTTCAACCTTTATTAGACCAAACTGGTCCATATGCAGTAGCTCTAGCACCTTTACTGGTTGCCTTTGTTGCTTGCTATTTTGGCAAGAGGCACATAGCTTGTCCTTACAAAACGTAACTTTTGATAATCCTCTCACTAGATCCGGAGAGGAAAGTTTTGAAAGATTTTTGAAATTTAAATATGTCAGTCTCCTGTGCCACAGCCATGATGTTTTTACTGTTTCATTTGTGTGAAAACAAGTGATGTCATTAGGTGAAGAGTTTATGAAATCCACAATGCAAACATTGTCATGTCTTCTCTCAATTAGCTTAATCGCATTCGATTTGAGATCCCTTACTTCAGACAGGCCTTTGGTGAAGTTCACATCGTAGTCCTTGTCACATAATTGACTTATGGATAATAGGTTATGACCAAGTCCTTCAACATAGGCTGTACCACATCCATAATTGACTTATGGATAATAGTGAATCTGTACCAAGGGTGTCGGGGTCTATAGCCTTTAGTCTTAACTGCCTTATTATCACCAAAGACTACTTGGAGATCATCTTCTTCTATGAAGTCTGATAGTAAGGCCTTATATCCAATCATATGCCTCGAGCATCCACTATACAAATATCACGTTAGATTATAATGCTCCAGTAAAATATTTCAGTTAGATCATCGGTCCCCAATATTTGATCCTATCTAATTGGTCTTAGGCACCCACTCTCAAGTTGATTTCTTGGTTTGGGTACTGTAGTGATAGATCTTATGATCTTCCTTCCCATATTTGTGTCACACAATCTTTGACTTTGTGTGTTGTGGCATGTAAAGTCTTCTGCTTTCAGTGGTGTAGAAGGGTTCACGCTGCTGCATTAGTGGTGCAGCAGAGTACGATCTTTCCCATAGTACAGTAGGGTATCGAATCAATGTTGACCACAAACTTGGGTGTGGCCAAGGTTGATTCCATACTCCTATGGGAGGATAGTATACACAAGTAGAAGAGGGGAATTTTAAGGAAAGTTGAGGTTCCTTTCCTAGACTTGGTCTCCTTTGCTTAATCGCTCCAGTGTTCTTCTGCTTTGCTTGGGCAGCAGAGTTGAAACTCTTCATCTATCCTTTTGCAGAAGGGTGCTTTGAGTGACTTGCAGAAAGGGACTTCCTTGCCTTCTTGACTTTAGGTAGAACGGGGTTACCCATCACCTTATGAGATGAAGGTTGGGTGGGTTGAGACCCTTTTGGAATCTCAATCTTACTATTAGAAGATGATTTAGTGGGTTGAGCCTCCTTAGAGATCTCAACCTTACTGCAAGAGCCCAAACCAGCTCTAGAGTTCTTGGCTTGAACAAAATGAATTTCTTTGAAATCTTTTGTTCTTCTATTCCACTTGTCAATCTGAAGCTTGAGTTCCTTATTCTCATTTTTTAGGTGGATCACCTCAACTTCAGTGACTTCAAGGAGTCTAGAGGTAGAGTTAAGTTCCTCTTGGATCCTTTCATTGACTAGTACAAACTCATCTCTCAATCTATTTCTCTCCTACATGAGAACCTTGAAATTTCTATTCAAATTATAGGTTTTCTTAGTGAGTTCAAGAATGATTCTTTCATCTCTTTCTTAGAGATGGTATCAATGTCAAGATCATATAGCTCATCACTGTTTCTAGCCATGAGGTACATGAGTGATTTAGGAGCTTTGGAGGGACCTTTTGAGGCTGCATCATCATCGTCTGACTCAGTATCAGTCCATGTTTTTACATCCAGAGCCTTCCTTTTTCTGAAAAGTTTTCTTTGAGTTTGCTGCTCTGGTTTCTTCTTTGCAACAGGGTTGTTTGGAGGTTTCCTGCACTAAGTAGCAAAGTGCCCTACCTTATCGCAGTTGTGGCAGGTGAGCTTAGAGTCTCTTGGTGCAGGAGTGTCTTTGTTAGGCCTTCCATTCTTTTCGAAGTATTTTCTGAATCCTTTGCTCAGCATGGCCAACTCCTCACTTGAGGCATGTGAGTCAGCAAACTCTTCTGCAGCCATCCTTTTCATCGAACTTTTGATTTGAGTTTTGAGAGAGATATGCTTCTTATTTTGGTCCATCACTTGGGTCTTCCTCTATTCAATCTCCAAGCTGTAGGTTAACAGGATACCATAAAGGTTAGATAGGGTAGTTTCGTTCATTTTCATGGACTCCCTTATGGAAGTAACCTTGGTGTCCCACACAGGGGTGAGACATCTTAAAAACTTCAAGTTAACCTTTTGAGGAGAGATACTCTCCCCAAGATCTCTCAGAATATTGATAAGATCTCTCAAACTTTGTCAATGTCTCATTGTCATTCATCTTGATGAGCTCATATTGCTGAATGTGAAGATTCATTTGGATCGAAAGAAGGACCCATAAGGATGAATCTCCCTTCAAGGATATTCTTTCTCATTCGTCCATCGGCTTGGTCAAAATAAAACACCATTCTAACCTTCCAATGATGGAACTTGTGATCTTTGAATAGAGGGGGGTGAGAATCATATGGGATGAAGACTTTACTCGCACCTGACATTCTTAAAACTAATATTAATAACTTCTTTGCAAGTTAAAACAGTAGAGTTCCTTTCCAAGAGCTGTTAGGCCTAGAAAGATTCACTCCGATACCAATTGAAAGTCCCAATATAGCTTGCTGTGAGATTAGAGGGGAGGGTGAATAGTCTCTTTTTCGAAGATTTACAGTTGATTAGCAGTAGGGTTAAGGATGATAAAAGATGTGATGTAAAGACATAAGGAGTTTTTATACTGGTTACAATATATAGTTAAAATATGGCTATATCCCTTACTTCAATCTTTTCTAGACTATCAATGTGATATGCCAAAAGGATAATACTACGTGTGATTGTTTTAGGGTCACAATCAACCTATCACCTTATAGGTTGACTATCAACGTGATATGTCAAGAGGATAGTACTACGTGTGATTGTTTTAGGCTCACAATCAACCTATCACCTTACAGCATGTAAATGACAATACAAACAAATTACAAGATGTTTTCTTCACCTCAACAGGACTCGACACAGCCTCTTGTTATCGTTTGTCTAACACTACTACCATTCAATCCTTGCTCCAAAAATTGCTTTCAAATAGTTGGCTCAGATCTTCAGCTACTTGTCTTTCTTTTAATGCAATGGAGATTCAGAAATTCAAAAGTTATGAAACCATGGGCATTGTCTTTGTATTTATAGGCAATTCCAAGTTTCTAGCCGTTGTTTAAGTCATCCATTCTTTGAAACATCTCTTTCATGCCACCCTGAAAACATATTCACAAACCCGTGACCTCTGGTTTTCTATGCTGGAAAGGACACTGACATAGTGCAAAAGGCAACACATGAACCTTGACTTCATCTGGACTCTTCTCTTGAACTCAATCTTATTGTCCTTCAAACTTATTGCAGCAACCCTTTTCACACAGAAGCAAACCTGGATAGATCATTCCTTATTGCAGAAATTCAAATGTCCAAGCCTTACTCTCCCTTTACTCATGACCTCAATGCTTGCAGTCTTACTGCATTCCTTTCTGAATCTGTCGTACTGTGTTCCTCTCTGAATCAGCCTTACTGCATACCTTTCTGAATCAACCTTATTGCCCACCTATTGTAGGCTCACTTTTCAAGCAAACGAGTCTCAATCTTGATGCATACTGGGACATTATAAGATTAGACTTTAACTATCATTTAATATCTCTACATCATGGGTTTGACCAACATTCTCGTTGATCTCAAAGGATTTGGGACATGTTTGTTAATTACTTGGAATTGAAAAACGAAGTACAGACGTTTTCTAAAGGACACGGGCCGTGCATGGTGTGCACGAGCCGTGCAACATGATTACTAAGAGTTGCTAAGCATGGGCTTAAGGGATTGCTAGTAAAGGTGGTAATCGAGTCGAGTTAGAGCGAACAAGAGTTCTTCGGACTCGGCTTGTTCATTTTTTACCTTGCTCAAACTCGGCTCGTGTTCATTTATAAACGAGCGGAGCTCAGCTCGCTTCGTTTAGTTAAAAGTTTGGCTCATTTAATTCGTTTTAAAGCTCGTTTGTTAAATGACTCATTAGGTTCGTTTAGGATTTGGTTCCTTTGAACTCATCTCGATAGAAATATTTTAGGTTATTCTAATATAATACTACTTTTAAAAAAAATATTTTATATACACAAATATGTTGTTTTTGTAATACACAAATACAAATAGAGCTTATTTATATACAATTCGAGCTCTTAAGGAGTCCTTAACGAATCGAACCCTACTCGAGCTTTTATCGAGCTAATCGAGTCGAGAATAAGCACAAGACGAGTAGAGCAAGACTTTGTTCATGTTCGTTTGTTTATCTAAACGAGTTTAATATTTTATTCATGTTCATTTCAATCAATAATTGAACGAGTTTGACGAACCGAACATGATTCGAGCCCAAATTTACCGAGCTAATTTGCAGTCTTAAATGCTGGAGCAACAAGTGCTTACAAAAATTGTAAATCCTCTTGGTTTCAAACTACCTTGTTCAAGGATATCGGCTCTATGGATGACAAAGGAAGCAGCAAATTGAAAAGGGCAGACTTTCTTTTTGGTGACTTTCTCGACAACCAATTGGATTGCATACGTTCGACAATTTTCCTTGATACACATCCTTTATTATTGAAAATGCGACCATTTGAGATGTTAATATAGACAAGGCTCGATCAAGTACCATTCATGTTATTGGTTCGTTGGCAACAAATCTTTATAATTCAACCTTTCAAAATTCAAGGTCAAATTTTCTCCAGCCACGGGAGAATGACATGGGAAGATATTTGATTTCATGATATTAGGATTTGAAATTGAAATAATTAAGTTTTTATTGTATTTTATATCTTATTTTAGGATATTATGTTTTAGATTTAGATTTCATTTTCTAGTTATAAATTTTACAATCCAGTTTAGATTTATTTAAATGTGTTCTATAAATAGGTTGTCATTTTTAATGTTTTCGTTTAATTTTTTATTAATAATATTATCTCGAGATTTAGTCTCTTATGGAAGATTCCAATTATCTTCGTGGATTTGGGGTTTATCACGTCTGTTAGAACTATATCTAACAAATTCGCCATCTAGAACATATCTAGAATCACGCTTTCCGTGTTGCGTTAACTATTCTCTTATCCTTTGAAAATGTTGAGACCCTCATCAATCAATTTTTGTATGAGAACTTATGTTGTAAGGCATTTGTGTATACTATTTTGGTTGATGAATCTCTTTTGAAGTTGTGATTTCAGAATAGTCACTGACTGATACTCAATTTACTTCACAATTTGATTACTTCTCATCAAGGATTAAGGATGTTAATTGGAGCAGCTTTGGTTATTCGATTTGGTTTTTTTATCAGTTTCGATTATGACGAACAAAATAATAAATGAACCGATTAATCATCGATTAAGGTTTTCAAAACCGTAACCATTTGTTAATAGGTTTCAGTTAATCGGTTATTTAAACGATTATGGTTAAACAATTAATCGATTTTTTAACTAGTTATGATTAATATGGCTAATCGGTTAATTAAACGGATGGTTTTTAAATGGTTCTTAATTTATTTTTAAACGATTAATCGGTTAAAACCGAATGAATGATCACATAAAATGATTCATTTATGGAGTAGTTGGTTATACATGATTTTGGTTGATTTGGTTAATTGATACATATTATTGGGTTAAGAGGTTAATGGTAATCGGGTATTTCTATCTGGCTAAATGGTTAGTGTTAATCGGTTAAACGGTTTTTAATCGATTAGCCGGTTAAAAACCGTAACCGAACGGAATAATTAAACGGTTTTATTTCTAAAATCAAAATCAAACCGTTTAATTCATCGGTTAAATCTATTTCGGTTTAAATTATTCGGTTTCGGTTCAATAAAAGGTTTCATAACCGTATTTACATTCTTATCTATAATGGGGCAACTGATTTACACTGACCAAGGGTACAATGAAGTAAGAAATATAAAAGGAGTAAACCATCAAAGGTAGTATTATTATTCCTGAAATTTAGTACCGTACGTTATTATCCTACAAGGAGTCCCACTTTTGGTCATTTGACGCTTATGGTCAATTTTATGTCTTATTAGATGCTCAAATGCTGCAACATATTCGAAATAATAAAACTTTGTAAGGAGAATGTGTATCTAGAAATGGTCGCATACGTTCGAATTATGCAACTGGATAAGAAGGCATCATGGCCACGCCACAAAGACCTCTTGGATCACTGACACCCCTTTCCAATCTCATATATCCAGCTTCGCCCCATGATGTTCCCCACGAGTTCTTAATCAACCAATAGTTTGTCCCGTCTGTGGCCGTACCATAACCAACTATCGTCACAGCATGATCAAGATCAGTGCCACACAACCCCTTGAAGACCCCTCCCATGTAGAACTGAAAGAAGAAACCGCTGGCCTCCAATGCCACCGAAATAGGCTGCATGGCAACTGCCTGTTGCATGGCTCCCTCGTTGTTAGTGGGAACATCTTCGTAACTGCTGATCTTGGCGGCAACTTGTGAGGCCTTGCCGGTGTTGCAGAACCATTGGAAGCCAGTGTATGGGTAGTTGCTTTCGGTGGTGAGACCTCCATTTCTTATCATGTACGAGAAGGCACCATCAGGTGTGCCTCCGTTGCAGCCTAGGTCGGAGTGAAATACATCACAATCAACAACCTCTTGCTCGGAAAGTGAGATCAATTTCCCAGTTTTAATTTGGTTTAAGCCCTCTGTTGCGGCTACAGCTGAAAATGCCCAACAACAACCTGCACGTTTTTAAAACAGTTAGCAAATGCTAGCGTAATAGTACATGCAAAGATATGTACATATATATGAAATGTTGATACTTACCACAACTGCCTTGATTCTTGATAGGTGTCACGGCGCCTTTTGTAACCCAGTTCACTTCCGCCGGAACATCCGTAAGATTCTCATACCTGAATGTTGTAGACTTCAAGCTCGAAGCAGAAGAACTTTTCTTGTAACCAGTGTAAGACTCACGAAACTCCTCCGGTGTTAGATCAGCAAAGGCGTTAACACCAAGGGTGAATCCTAGGTCCATCAAGTTATACGCCTCTATTTTTTCCACATTCTCTCTGAAGATCTTGAATCGTGCCTCCTTT
Organism: Drosera spatulata; assembly: GCA_035668315.1. NCBI lineage: Eukaryota > Viridiplantae > Streptophyta > Magnoliopsida > Caryophyllales > Droseraceae > Drosera > Drosera spatulata. The sequence goes on along the minus strand of JAOVYX010002122.1, from coordinate 2,342 downwards.
TCGATATCATCGGCGTACACGCGTCCATGTTCAGCCATCCATTGCTTATGCCTTTCCTTCATAGATTGTTTGATGGTCGACGAGGCAGCTTGAGAAGAGATGAGGCCGAAACCAAACAGAAGTGCCAACAACATAAATGGGTATCGGTTTGCAAAAGCCATGAGGTTTGATGATTGAGTTCAAAGGGTTTATCAGATGACAAATGACTAGAAGATCCGATTCTGAGGCATAAACTTGTAGGCTTTTATAGCAATTGGAGAAACCTGAACAAACGAATCAACAATTGATTAAGCTAAGAATAATAGCATATACTTTCTACTAATCCCTCATGATATATTACAGTCTAAGTTTTACTTTATTTCTCATAGGGAAAACAAGGCAAATGATCATATGACCGCGTGCTTTAAATTTTTATTTCTTACACCACATGCTTTACACATTTGGAATAATGTCGGTTTCTGCGGCCCATACCAAGATTAGTAGTTTGCCCCTGTATTTGCGGTCAATTGTTATGCCCCAACCTAGATAAATAGCTACAAGTTCAAGTGATGTTTTACTCCTATAACCACAACTTATCTGCTGTTTCTTCAACATCAGCAACGGGGTATGGCACATTGTCATGTTAAGCTTTAGCTATTTATTTTGACTCTGTTTGGAAGTTAATAATTTTTTTAGTTTGATTATTGAGCTATGCATCAAGTTCAAATAAGAATCTGTAAATTGTTTATTTCCTACATGGACAATTGTGCTAAAGGTCACTTTCACGAACTGAGATATCGAAATGATAATGCGATTGATGAAATATAGATTAAGAGACAATTTCGAGCAAATCCTGTCATAAGTGAAAGAAATAAGCCTCAATATCGGACATATTTGAACCGACATCTCGGGCAGTCTGGTGCAACCTTCAGCTTTGCCCCGACATCATTTTACTAATAAATGTCGGCTGTAACTCTCACAAATTACAGCCTTGTGTTTAGTCTAACGGTCAAAATTAACCCCACTATTTAGTTTGTAATGGTCCCTTTTTCTGTGGAAACATGCTTTAAATCCTCACATCAAGGTAAGCATGATATATACTCCGTATCGGATTTGGTATTTTCCTAACAGCACCAAGTCTACAGATCAACAGATAAGAATTACTATGAAAAGAATATGGAATGAAGTATGAGATTTATGAATTATTTGGTATGCTATTGGAAATGGAGAAAACACAACAAGAACACATGAATTTATCGTTGATGGGTTTTCAGCGTCATGGGCGACATGGTGCAACTATATCCTGAAATCTGACTAGACTTGATTATAGTCCAAATAACATGGTAAGCATTTACTCTTGTGAGATAAACCTTAGCAACATCAGCAACAACAACAACAAAGAGACTATATCTTGTTCTTGAGTTAAGCCTCGTCATATAGAATTTCTACAGCAGCTAATTACCTTGATTAATGTTGTGCTTAGCCTAACCCTCATAAAACAATGAGATCTCATATGCGTAATGCACGGTAAGCTTACCCAAATTTGAATTCGATTAACATTTACGTTTAACCCTAGCTTCTCTTCCGTTCTAATCACTTGAATGTGTTAAGGATCGATATGCTAAATAATCAAACAATAAAGAAAGAAGAGACACAAGATTTACTAAATTTTTTATGTAGTGAAGGCGTAACTATTCTTTCTAAAATAAATAAAAGGTCAATTTGTTTATGTAATAACTTAAATTTTAGGTAATTTATATTTTCAATGATAATAATTAATGATAAGACGAACGTAAATAAAAAAATATACAGTCATATTTAAGTGTTGAAAATTTTATTCTCAGAATCATATTCTAATTGGAAATTTGAAATCGTTATAAAATTCTGAGAATTTTCATATATTTACTTCGATGAACGGGTGAAATAATTATACCAAATATAAATCGAAGGGGTAACGTAATCTAAAAATTATCCTCAACCGGCCAATCACGGGTTGACACGTGGCGACCCTTATCCCCTCATCCCTTCTCCCCTTTTCCCTGATTTCCCTCTCCCACCCCGCCTCCCTCTCTGCCAAACCCGCACCTCCAGCCTCCGGCCACCCTACCAACAACCATCGCCAGCCGCACCGTCAGCAATCGCCGCACCGTCAACCACTACGCTTCAGCTGACAGCCCCTGCACCCACCCCCTCATCCTTTGCGTGAGGTAACCCAACCCCCTCCTAAATCCCTTGTTTGTAATCTGAGACTGTTTGTGATGATTTGATTATGCTGCTGTGAATTGATGGAGTTTGGGATTGATTTGAGACGATGATCCGCGGGTTGCGGTGAGTTTGGGAGATGAGGACGGAGTACGGAATGA